>JABFQC010006258.1:0-10911 GCA_022817085.1 Psilanteris sp. ZL-2020 | reverse complement strand
AATAAAAAAAAGAATAGGTCAATTTCTTTTTTTTTTCATTTCGGCCCGCGTACAAATGTATCGAGGGAATATTTTAATATGCCTATTTTTATATAAATTTCATTTTGAAAAACGGGTTCGCATAAGGGTCGAGTAGATTCCCCATTTCTTTATATTATTAAAAATAACTTTTCTTTATTTCTTTTTTTAAAATATTTTTAATTTTTAAATAAAAAAAAAAAAAAAAAAAAAAAAATAGAAGAACAAAGCCGCTTCCTTTTTGATTCGATGTTCGAGTTAAACCGTTATTTTGACTTATAGTTAGACGATGCGGGTTTATTTCAGTGAGTTCGTTTCCACGCAGCTCGAGCTTTGCACGCCTTGGCCGTAAATTTGTTTGTACGAAACGTTTGTGCAAAACATGCTCGCGCATGCGCGATGATTGATTTCATAAGGGTTGTCAATTCGTTATCAGTTCATCTTGATTCGGCAAGTTGTAAATTCGCAAAAATTAGTTTCGCAAATTATGAATTAAGGTTACTTTTAAGGTTTCAGATAGATATATATATATTTATATATCAAGTAAATAGAATAAAGTAATACGTAAACTCGCGAAAGTCAATAAGTGGAATTGACAAATGTGTTCTTTTGTGCAACGCGAAACAGATTAAATGCATTTTGCATATCAATTCAATACCATGTTTACTAATATTTATAATTGAACGAAGCATTTTCTGGCAACGATATATCGACTGATGGATATATATATATTTACAAGCAAAGAAGATCAAGTGGATTGACGAATTGAATGCATTGGAATGTTTCGTTGCGATCAGTATAATTATATAACGAATCGTCGCAGGAGTTCGCTTTGTATCTAATTAAACGTCGTAAAGTATATCCGCGAATTGAAATGTATTCGTCTGTGTATGGCGTCTATTGAAATTCTTTTATTTGCATCAAGCGCGATTTTCAAGTTTCCTTTTTTGCGACTTCGTCTACTTCTTTCACAAAGAATCGGTAAACTTCAAAGTATATATACGTATGTCATATAACTATATCTTGAAAGTTTCGATGAACGACTACGGTTTTTTGTTTGTTTGATAATTAATAGCAGAAGAATTGTACAAGCAAACGCCCAGGGATTATACATATATTTGGTCATACACAGTATAACGGGATAGTTTAAAGCCGGGCTGTATTATAAAATATCATTCGCAAGCATTTTCGAATTATTTTTAACGACCGTTTATTCGATCAAGGTTCAATCATGGTTCAATCATGGTTTTATCAAGATAAATTCACAAGTAATTACACAAAAAGTATGAGTAAATTGTGTCAGGTTTAAACGCGAAAAATTTAAATTAAACTTATTTTGTTTTATATAGTCGTGAAATGGAATCTGTTCTGCCGTATATATATATTATATACTTTTTTATATGGTTTTTGGATTGTAAAGTTATGTGTAGTTTAAAAAACTAGGACATTTGTTTAATACAAATTTATTTACATTATTATAACATACGCGCATTTATACTAAAGTAAAGAAACTAAATTACTTACTAATTACTTTTTAATAAATCATGAAATGGATAAATATATATATATATATATATATATTATATTTAATATGAGTATTATTCGTGATGTGATTTACTATAATTTATTATAAGTTATTTTGTAAAATGTCCTTTACCGTAAACATATAGAATAAAATATATGAAAATTTGCTGTATATATATCATATAAATGCACGAAATGTTCCATATTATTCGCACTGAGTAATGCGAATAACAAATTATATTTTCTTTATTATACACACGGGAAAAACTAAGGCATTAAATTTATAGAAAAATGGTTTTGCTTTAAAATGTTGGATCTACAACTAGGTGTGTGTTCATTGTATACTGTTTTAGACATGCCGTGTTTGTAAACACAGCAGCTATTTTTTGCTTTGAATTCGAATGTTTTTATTCAAATAAATTGTTCGTTTTAATTTTACAAAGTTTTTGTATTGAATCAACACCGTGTAGTCAACGTGGTCATTTTGTGTTGGATTTATATCATTATAATTTCCCGTGTAAGTCTATAATAATTATATAAAAGAGTAAAATTAATTTTTATATATTAATAATTGTAGTACTTCTGGTAATTGCAGACAAGAAATAGAAACAAAAATTAAAATAAAAATTAACTATATAAGAATATAATTTTATAATCGATTTATAATTTTCCATTATGAAATTTATAATATTATTTGTAATAAAATATTTATTCTCATAATATCTAAAATTACGAGGATAATAATTAGGAATTTGTTTATATAATTTGTTTTGTATCTACGTCGATAAGTGTACAGGTTATATATTATAAATACAAAATCTGTTATAAATTTAATTTATATTTAATATTTGATTATCTATATAGTCCAATAAAGTATAGTTTAATAAAGTTGTAAGACGATAATTCCTCTTCAATCTTTGTAAATAAATAAATACAAAATAAATAAAAAATATCTCACTGTAACAGATATATATATTATATCATCTATTATTCATAATTTAAATCATTTTGGAATAAAATACTTCATAAAGAATAAAATACAATTAATTACTCGTCATTATATTTATTAATTAGAAATTACTTCCGTAATTTAATTTTGTACGCGTGGGTTTAAAAGGTCAACTTTATATAATGTTTTATCACATTTTTCTTAGGTAAGAAATGTGGAATTGCTCGTATTAAGTTACAAACAATAAAAACCAATAGACAAAGACACGGTATAGTTTTGTCTTTATATCCAGGATCATTATTGGCTCTATTGACAATACGTATGCCTAGAATGTTACAAATGGCGGCGCTCGAGTTTTATCTATTCTTGGTGAAACATAATAAAATAAAACCAATGTTTTAATTTTCTGTTTAATTAATGTTACGGTCGAAAACATTGTATAATGCAATAGCTCTAAATTTAACGCCACTCGGTACATTGAGAGCATTTGATTTTTATTAATATTGTAGTTGATGCAAATAATGACACAGTATTCTGTAAGTTGCATTATATCTGCGGATGTATACGACAAAACCACTTTGAACATGTACGATACATATGGATGACGATCTCGGGACATTGTTTGCATTGTCAGTGTTAGATCTCGGCTATCCTGGTCGCAGTGGCTTTTAACGCTGTTCTATATTGATAAATTAATTATACAATAATATCCGTATATATATATATATATATATATATATATTTATATAATATTTGTTTCTCGAAATAATCTTAAAAACTTGGTCCAAAATTTTGTTCTCAAAAGAATTTGTTATTTCGCAAAAACAAAATAATTAATCAAACATGAATACCCTTTTGTTTTACAATTTTGTATCAGATCGTTTATCATTCTGAATGTAGTCGTTGATTAATAAATCAGCTTATTTTTCGATTTTTCGGCGTATTGTTATTTTATTTATAATATGCTCTGATTATGTCATTTACTGCTTAAAATTTAGATGCAGGTCTAGTGGGGTTGTTTCTGTCGCACTATATAAATCAATTATATAGTTCCTGCACTTAGAAGCGTATAGTTTACAGTTTACTATTTATAGAATATAGATGATCTGGTGGTCCTGGCAATTTGAGCGATTGTTCATGTATTCTGAAGTTCCTCAAAGCGTGGGATGATGGAAATAATTACATGCGAACATGTAATCAACTAAGATAGTCTCTTTGAAAAACATGCTCATGAATAGATTTGCCGCTTACTTTTAAACAGCAGAGAATAAACGCGTTCGGAGATAAAAGTGCTTATTGTAATTAATGTTTTTCCAATCAAATTGGCGGTGTATTAAATCTATTTTCACTTGAGTCACAATTTTTTTTTCTTTGGAAACTTTGTAATCTGACGGTATTTAAAGAAATTTTCGCAAAAATTTATTTTCTGTTAAAGCGTAAGAAGCAGCGTTTGAATTGGATTAAAATGAATTAAATTGTGACAATTTTATATAACGTTCGATTCATGCAGAATAATTAGGTTATAAAAGATCAATTGCATTAGCAATGTTGGATTTTGATTAAACGAATTTTTATATGGATATTATTTTTAAAAATATCGAATTTACTCTAATTTACGTTTCCGTAAAAACCGACGTTCGCACTATTTTTTACTTTATTGATAAAATTGGAAAATTTGTTTATTAGGTGTATGAATATTAAAAACTTAAATAACGTGAAAAAGGTTAATAAAAACACAGCGTTACGAGTGATGCAATTATGCAAAACACAGTTATTTAATATAAAATTCATTTGCCAATGGATTTAGTATACGAGATATCAACCGAGGAATATTTAATGTAAAATAATCATTTTGTTTAAACATTCGAAATGATTATTTTTACTGGGTTAAAAAGGTTTCATAAATTTTGTTTAAATTTCGATGAACGTTTTTTACTCCGGCAATTTCTGAATTACATTTGAGATACATCTGAAATGTATTTTATCGCTTGAAAGTGCATCTTCATAATGGTTAGCTGCCGCGCCTTGCAAAGGGCAAACTCTGTTAAGTTAAATGGCTTGCTTTTGTATAAAGTGTGGTAGCTGTTGTGGCGAATCAGTCGACGGATTTTTTGATTGCAGGTTTTCGTTTATTTTTGATAAGTTTGTGACATTGTTTTACGACGACAATTTTGCAGAACAAACAACAATTTAACGTTAAATATTTGGCTCCAAAAAGGACCGATTCCGCAATTACAATAAACACAAATAAATAAATAAGTAAATAAATAAATTCTACGATACGAAATATCGAAATTTTATACGTACCTCATTAGAATTGCATTGTGTCCTGATAAAAGTTGGTCTGATAACATTCGAACAAATAGCTCAAATGTAAATTACGTTCTTATCTGCTGCGACATTTATTATTTACAATAATAATATAATACGTTCCGCCATGCGATTTTTGCAACTTAAGAGGGCATACATTCATATGCCATTACTTTTTAATTACTTTTGTATCATTGTTCCGTGTCTAATTAATGAAACTCTCCGGTTAAGTTGAATTTAAACATTATCAATGCATTTTTATCATTCTTTGCGTCATATATATTAATTTATATACGCGCGTTTCAACAAATTTTTATGCCATTAGTTTGCTTTTTGATTATTAACTTCAATTAACTGAATTCGAAAATACGTTTTGAATAAACACATCTCCTCTTTTTAATTATACCTTCTTATATTTGAATTTGTATTAGTATAACATTGAATTTGCAGAAAAGGAATTGCTAATGAACTAATGTGCATTTTTGCGAACTTGTTTGTTATTAAAACAAGTTTTTTTACTTAGCTGCAAGTGTATAGAATGTTAATGTAATTTAGGTTAAGTGTAGTTAAAATATAAGTCCGTTGAATGTAAAAGGGAAGCATTCACTTATTACTCCGCTATATGTCTTTTTATCAAAATATAAACACGTCATAATTCATTTTTTAAATATTAAACATTTTCAGCGGATTTTTCGTGATTTATTGGAGTATTCTAATGAAAAACACATAGGGTAGTTTCATACAACTTTATTATAAATTATGTTACACGTAAAATGGTTCTGTTTTCATATTTATATCGAGATATATGTTCCGCGGTAGCAAACGCGTTTAAGAATTATTATTATTATTATTAATTTTTTTTTTCAAGTAAAAATGCGATTTAATCGTTTACTTATGCAACACCATTGTAAAGGATGTATAATTATGTAACGTTATGTGTGCAGTGCTCCAGAAAGGGGCAATTGTTTTTCATAAAAAGATATAAAATATTTTACAGTAAACATTTGTACGTTGAATAATTCCAATTCGTCTAGGCAAATGTGCTAATAATTGTTATTATTATATACGCGCCGTGTGTTAACAGACAGCGTTATTTTGTCGGTGTTTTTATTCAAAGAATTTTTTAGCAAAAAGACAAACGCGAGACATAATTTTTTAAGAGTGCACGTTATGCCGTCAGAAATTCAATTCATTCAAAATTCTTTTTGAAAGTATTTGCGCAAACAATTTTTTCCCCCCGTAGAAATGCGTCCGTTTGTGCGCCGCTCGATAAACTTATTAGTTATTTACGGCATTTTATTCCCGGCATTAATTATTGACAGCAGTGGAGGATTCTTACTTACTTTCGCCGGATGAATTTTTATCCACGCGAAACTGCGATGATATACACACGTCGCGACGAGAAATTATATTTCGCCATAAGCCCGAAGGCCCTCGCGGCACACGGAAGGATACGTATCAAAGGCACGCCAGGAATTTAAATTGCCGGCCCGCTGTTCGGGACGAATCAAACGTTAAATAAAGGATGCCATTATTGTGAGGTAACAATCAAGAAAGCTGGAAGAAGTTTAATTCGATCCGCGCCAAATTATTATACACGTTGTTGTTATTGGTTTTCTGCTATTTAACAGTCGCGATGAAAAATAATCCACTGGCTAACGCAATATCAATTTTAATGTATTCGTAATATTTTATAATTGGAATTTTTCCGTATTAAATGAAAACATTATTTGTTCAATGGTAAATTGAAGTTGTTAATTTTGACGGCGCATGCTGCGCTTTTTGTGCGCGTTCATTTTTATTTTCCGCTCCGGCCATCCAATTGTACAAATATAATTCGTTTTCTTTAAAAACGTCTCATTTGTAATTGTAGACTTTGATTTCTTATCGATCCCTCTTATTCCATAAAATTACACCGTTCATCGTTGGTAAAGGCAACTTTGATTTTCCTCTCACTGTCGCGAAGACACTTTTATAAACCTATTAATTTTAAATACACCTTCCTTCGTTAAACAAGTTCTTAATTTTCCTAATTATAATTGAGCATTAATTGTTCAACTGGCGTGATTTGAAATATAAAATAGTTCGAAACAAAATAAGTTGATACACCCCCTCCCCCCTAGGTTGATAATACGAATCGTGTTTTAATTTGCTTCTCGTTTAATATAATTGCAAATGCACCGTTTGTGTGATACGCAACATGCGAGCATTATATATGTGTACACGATATATACGTATCAAACTCGTTCGTACCTTTTTGTAAGCTTCAAACAACGCGGAATTGATTTTCGTGCGATATAGTATGTTTATTTATTTCATTAATATAAATATCGCTTTATTGTTACAAAATTCGCGGCATCGTAATTCCGTGCGCACCGCGTTGGAATCGAAAACATTTGCGGGTTCAAGAATTTCTGACGATTAACGAACAATTATATATATATATATATATTAGATTTTAAAGTAACGATCGTTGTCGGTATGCTAGCACTCAAGTCGTAATATTGACGTTGCACTTTTCAACCCCGGCAATATGACCGAGGCATCGGAAGGACTATACAGACACAATAGCGGTGCGCGCTAAAATTGCCAGCTTCTGGCAATCCAAAGGTATTTTATCATTTTACTTTACGTCCAAATGTGCGAAAATCTGAGAAAATTCTCATTCAACACGAGCAGCGCGTTGTTATAAATATTTATTTCATGTTAAACGTATTTATATACGTATATACAGTAACGTTATTATTTCAGCGATTACGTTTTTCGTTAAACGTTTCGCCTCGCGAATAATCACAGCAATTAAGGATTTGATTTAAAAAAAAAATCTATCCTCAGATTTAAATCACGAATTAAATGCTATTTTAATAACGGTCGAGATATACCAACGTTATTCGCTTTAAGATTTCATTCAAATGAAATTATAATAAGTAAATAAAAAACAGTTTAATTTCATGTATAAAGGCACAATTACGTTAACAAAAAGCAGCAAGATAAAATTGCTTTCTGTGACTACCCAAGTTAATAATCGTTAACATGTTGTTTCAAACATATATATGTTAATTTCCTTTGTGGATTGGCAGATGATAAAATTTAGAATTTCGACTCTGCATCAAAGCTAAAAACAACATCATACTGCGTACCAATGCAAGATTAAATAAATACAAATAAATAAACGATTGTGTAAAATTGTATCGGCAAAATCGGCGAGGTCAAAGCAAGTGCAATTAATCCCGTTGCGTAATTGTGATAAAATCTCAAAGAAAAGCAATCACAAACATTAATGACAATTTTGTTGGTCCTTGATTAGAAGTCATTGGTTTGATATCTTTTGGATTTAGGGTATTTTTTTGTTCGTTATCTTTGGCTCATTTGTTTTCTTTTTTTTTCTTTCAGTACAAAAGTGTATGTCTCTGTAACGTAATCAATTTCTTCAAGCTTTATGAATGTTTTATATTGAGAGTTCGATGGGCACGTTTTATTAACGGAAAATGTGTTTAACTTCATAGTTATTTTTTCAATAACGCATAATACACATTTATACATATATATGCGTATAAATATACCAGATTGTTACATACGATGGTTTGATTACTTTATCAACGATTAATCCGATTTGTAATAACGTTTGTATTTACAATTCTTTGAAATTTTGATTACCATGATTACGCAACAGAATTAATTGTACTCGCTTTGACGATGCACCGATTTTGCTACCACCGTTTTGAACGTTTATTTATTTATTTTTGTTTATTTGATTATTATTATTATCCTTTGGCAAATCAAGATTTTTAATGGCAGCCGTTTAAATTTTAATTTCATAGTTTATATAACGGAATGATAAATCTGCTTTTTAATGTAAAAAATGTATGTATTGCGTGTAAAAAAAGTATTAAACCAATTGAAAAAGTATTCGATTACGGATCGTAATTAACGAACGATCGTCAATATGCAAGACATAAGTATAAACACATTTCAACCTCGTTGGAACAAATTTTTTAATATTTACGGAATTGAAAAGTTGAATATTAAGATTCTGATTTACTGCATTATATAATTATAAGATATACAACAGGAATTTTAAACCAAGTTTAATAAATCAAATCCACTGGGAAATGAATATTTAAACTATCAGCTTAATCATCAAGACTGTTATATGAAGTTATTTACATTTAATTTAAAATGAAATAGATTTTTCGGCAAAAACATAAAAACTTTATTCTGTTCCAGTTCAGCTCATCTTCATCTTTTATTACAATTGCACAATAATAATTATTGTATGTAATACAGAAATAAGGTCTATTAAAAAGTGTGATTCTTAGACAAGAATCTTTAAAGTGTCTTAAGTTACTAAAATTATTAAAGTTACGTACACATTTTTTACGTTTGATCAGTATCGTTATTTAAACTTTTTTTGAAAAAACATGCGTATACAAAATATTTACTATTTTTAAAAGTAATATATTATGATAAAGTAGTATTTTTCGATGTAAAAAAACTTACTTTTTCGTTTTAAAAACAGTAAATATTATTCTTTTTCACCTATGATTCCGAATTAAGGAAATAAATAGTATTTTTTCATCATTTATTTCTCTCAATGTATATATATTTGTATGTTACTTATCTTTTAAAGTACGTTTTTAAAATACTTTAAATCTTTTAAAATCCTAAATTGTACACCGCATATCTCTATAGTTCGAAGTACTATAACTTCAAAAGCTGTCATTTGTACGAAGAAACTCATTAATAACTTTAGTTTGACAAAATGACGATGATAAACATTCTTATTTAATATTTAAAAAAATGTAAACACGGAACGAACAGTTTGGTCTTGGCCGATATTTGTTAAGGTATATAGACTCTCAATGTGAGCTTGCCTACAATTAATATTGAATATAGTAGCATGCCGCAACGAAGCCGGATTGAGTAATGTTTCAGAGTAATCCGATGTATTAACATCAAAAATTAAGAAACTTTAAAAAGTTGAACGTTTCCAGGCCTACGTGTGTTGGACCTTCTTCGAAACTAAAATATGATGATTCCACGAAGCGGAACTATGTCAAGTCGAAAAAATGTTTAAAAATTATTAAATTTGTAAGAAACAAATTCGCGTTCTAATTTTGTAAATAACTCAAGTTAAAAACTTATTAAATAATCTATAGTCTCGGTGTGGTGACTGGCCGGATTTAAGTGTTTTATGTATATCTGTTCATACGCTGCTGTGTTAGTCGGGTGGTCTTAAATTTAAAATATGTATTAAGTATAACTCCCGGCCAGCCCACATTTAAATCCTAAATTAATGTTGACGGAACGTTGGCTAATAACTACTACCGTATAGGTTAAACAATCACATGCAAGAACTGGATATAGTTTATTTACTTTAACCAGAGCAGCATTATGTAAATATTCGTACAATCTTCTGTATTATTTTTACTATTCTTACACTGAGAGAAAGAGGTTGTTCAAATTAGAAATCTGGATTGTGATGTTCAGATTATTAAAAATATTATCTAGATTGCATTTATTTACTGTGCGCATTATCAAACAAAACCTAACCTTATTGGCGATAATTTCATTGTATATAATTATATTTTTAATACGTACATCTTATGTGATTTCAAGTGATATTAAGGATAATATCTGGATTCCCAGCAGGACTATGTCAGAGTTAAACAAATGGCCCAATTCTGGCAAAGCACTGGTTACCAGTGTTTAACAAAATTTAACAAAACCTGCAGGTTTGTGCTGGTATTGGCTGCACTACGGTTAACAACCGAAATAGAAGCAGAACTGAGCTGAACCAGACTTGGTCAAAATTGACAACCAGTAGAGTGCCAGAGTTGTGCCAGGCATGGAGCTTTGTATTATATAGTCTAATACAATACTCATAATGTGCCACATAAATCCAGTACTGAAAAGATCGGAAACCAGTACTGTTAGAATACTGGTAACGGTACCGGGTCGACGTTATCATTCCAACATTAATCCCATGTAGAAATGTAAAGGCAAATTAACGTCATAACAACGTCGTGTATCATCAGATTGACGTCGTTGGTTTGTGTTGGATTGATGTTGCTTACACATCGAAATGAAACACCTAATTTACGTCAATA
>JABFQC010006257.1:0-10912 GCA_022817085.1 Psilanteris sp. ZL-2020 | reverse complement strand
CAGTATACAACCTTTGTAAATTAGCGTGACGATTTCAACGAATTGCCAACCGTTGATGCCAACGGTCAGCCAAGCGTTCGTAGTACTGTGCAAGTACTTCGCCGTTCGTCAATTGCTACATGGGTATGTATCTTTGCAAATAGTCATGTTGATAGATTAAGATGATGCATAAAATAGATATTATTTACACTTGAAATCAAATAATATTACACCGGAATCTGGCATTGGGATTAATATATTAAAATTGTCCAAACGGTATGATCAAATAATATATACATGATATCGATCTAAAATGAATGAAACCATTGAATTTAAGACATCAGATTTATTAACTGAATTATCTGTAATAAATCAAAGAATATACCATAGTTTCGAAGACACTTCGTTTAAATTTCTACATATATATATATATATCAATTCTGAATCGACCTTGTCTCAGCTCTAGTTCAATTTTAACTTACAATTTCAAATCAATTAACTTTCGATATTAATGTTTTAAACCAGAAAAAGTAACCCATGCGTTTAGTTTTTATTAACCGAGAAGTTAATTATTTCGTAGTTAAATTTTGTTATTACCATCGATATATTTCTTTCGTTGATATGATTTTTATTAATATTAAACTCAAAAGATTATTTCAAATATATTGAAGATTATTCCTGAAAATTGTGTACATCTAATTTTAATAGAATGTATAGAAAACATTTATCCGTTTCTTAAAACATAATTTTCTCTATAATTACAAGAAAAATTAAATCTATATAAAAAGAATAAAATTGCTACATTAGTACCAGTTTTTTTAATTCTTATTAAAAATCATTTGAAAAGCCATATATACTTGTACCATTTGAATCCAGTCCCTTATCCATCCATTTCAATTTCAACTACAACTACAAAACAATAATCATTATCCTCGTATTAAAAACGAAACGTCAAAAAGTGATGATAATCGAAATAATTGTGAAATGTTCGGCTTTTGATATCCGTAAAATTATTGTAGTAAGGAAAAATGTAAGAAAAATAAATTGAATGCGCAATAGGTGCGTCGAAAATGACATAAAATAGCAGTCCTATGTAAATACAGTGGAGATAGTTGGAGCAACTGACAGACAGCGGACTTATGGTAAAAGGAACAAGCAGGATGGCACGTCAATACGGGTCGTCGTTACTTTGCGATAAACACAAACTAACAAAGCAATTCTGCTCGCTGGAGACTGCATGCAGGAGACATAACTAAGCGAGGACTCAAACAGTGCAATCAGTACAGCTAACAAAGATGTAGCTATGCGTTATGCTGAATCAAGAGACATGGTAATGCTTTGCACCAAGTACGTCCATTGTTATATAACGTGTGTTTCCGTATATTTCCCGCAATTTATTGTGTGACATCTGACGTTGTGTAGTGTTTAATGATATATATGCCGTGACAAAATCGTCGCATTTTTACTTATATGTTAAGTTAAATTTAGTAATATTGCAAATGCAACAGCGTAAAAAGGACGTCCGAGTATGACGCCTTCCTCTAATTCGTTTGCATCTGCATCCAACGATAAAACATTATTTCACGCCTTCAAGTTTTCTTTTTCACTTTTATCGACGTTACGTGTTCACATTTTGCGTTATATTTATATTGATTCGATTACGTATATATACACAGTGTAAAGAAAATTGGTACATGCGTTATTCTCTTTTTCAGTGTATATTCCGTAATTTAAAATTCCTCGTAATTGTTCAGAATGTTTTACGTAACAAATATTGTTTTAATAAATAAAATTAATTTTAATTATTATTTACTGAAATGAAAAAAAAAAATTACAAATCGAAACATTTCTCTTGTGTATGTATTGTTTTATTAAATTTTATTAAATTTGTTCGGGATTGCAAAATATAGATAGATAATAATGAATGCAATAAATTTAATAAGACGTGTACCGAAGCAAGTGCTTCAATTTTAAGTTTTGTTTTATCATTTGATTAAATTCATATGACCATATTTTATTCAATCAATTACGTCAATCAATTATTTATTCTGTAACAATCATTATTTAAAATATATGACTTGATTAATCAGAAATAATCTAATATATACCAAACAACAATTATTCTTCATTAATGAAATATTGATTATTACATGGAAGTTTTCTGTGATCCAATACAGTCACATTTAATAATAAATGCAACATTGTATTTGCATTTAATTTCTGAAGCATAAAATTACTATATTTCCCTTCGAATTAAACCGTCATACATTAATTCTTATTTATACCAACTATATACTATATACTATAAAACTATATTTTTTCTGAAAAACCGAGATTCTACAGTGGAAGAAATGATACTGCAAATTTTGCTACACCAAATAGTAAACACATATATTTATTATCTTATTACCTCGTACGAGATAATGACATACAAATGTAAACAAATATGATAAATTATGAATAAAAATTCCGAAAAATGTGACTAAAATGACTATAAAGCTCCCTAGTAGAAATTTATCGAGTATCTCGTGAGTTACTAGAGAATTTGTATATATATAAAATTTCTAGTAACTCGCGAGTTACACTGAGAAAAATGGACTGTTGCTTTAACAGACCGCACTGTACAGTTTGGACTGTAAAAAATAGATGTCTGAAAAAAAATAATAGGTCTTTAAAAATAAAACAAAACAAATCTGGACTATTGCTACAACATGCCAAATGATTAATTCTTCATTTTTTAACAATAATATTAATAAGTAAACTAAAATAAAACATATGAAAATTAATTTATAATCTTAAAATGTCAGAATTATAACAGTGTCGACTGTACAGTCTAGAACTGTATATTTTCAAAGTCCAAAACTGTTGGCGGAACAGTCTAGTCAGTGTAAATTTTAAATTTTAAATTTTTCTCAATGTACTTGAGAAAATTCTACCTGGATAACAAAAATAAGAATACGTTTTCAGACGTTTATTCATGTTTATTACCTAGTCTAGTAACATTTGCGTGATTATTTCTTTCACTATACTCAATTCTGCATTAATTATTTTCCTCGAGCTGACTATCTGAGCGTGCAATATAAATATAACTAAGATTTATTCCATTAAACAATTTGTTTTGAATACAAAAATTAAAAACCCAATACTCCGACTCACGCTCCTTATATTCAGTTCACTTATTCCTTACCAATTGTTTCTATGCCATACGAAACATAACATATTTTATCAAGCGCGACTCCGTCGCTAATATTCTTATAGATATACCGTAACCATAAATTAATGCCCCGCGAGGAGAAATGAAAAACTGCATTCAAGAATTCGAGGGACCGTTTCAACGTCTTAAGATCGAATTTTTCTTTGTTCCGCAAAGCTGCAAAATCCCGTCCAGTTATTATCCGTGAATTTATATTTCAAAAGACAATTTAGCGTGCTCGAAATGTACACAGTTTTTATCCGAAATAATTTAATGCCATTTACATATTTTCCGTGCCTTTCTTCGTCGTACTTTCAGCGTCAGCGGCTCTTTGTTGAATCTAAATTGAAACGTTGAATTAATCGACAAATCCCACGTTAATCCACGGAAGACCTGAATAGACCGTTAGTCATTACAGTGCTTTTCTACAAGAAAATGGACGTTATCTGACGCAGTTCGCTCTGATTTACGAGAATCGTTGGCGAACGGAATGGAAGTACGGCTGATGAAAAAGCCCGTGAAAGGATCGTAATTCAAGTATAAGGGCAGTACATTGTAGCAACAATCATATTACCGAAGGATTGAATAAATATTTTTAAGTGCGTGCTAAAGTAACCCTCCCGACTCCTTTTCTGTTCGTCATTACGCGCTACGTTCTTCGCGAATCATTTCGAGTTACTGCGCGGCGAAATATGAGACCCATATTTCGCGCAAACGCCCGACGTATCCAATTATACGTTTCTTCGTATGAATAATTAATACGACAATAAATTGAGCAAACGGAATTGTTTCTTTGAGTCTCAAATGGAATTTAAATTAAAGTGGCACATTTGAGGTTGCGAGATGAACAATTTATCGGGGTTAATTACGAAGATCAAAAGGGGACGTAGCTGCTCGAAAGAAACACTCGCTTTGAGACCGTTTTTCTTGTACGTTTTCTATATATATGTTTTGACAAGAACGCGGAAATAATTCTTTTAACTGCCTATTTAAATGGAATACTCAAAACGCGAGCCAAACCAAATTATAGACCGAATCCATCGAAATTGGCATATTGTTTACGGGCAAACTGAAACGGACCAATAGAATTGAACGTCGTCAATATGATTGTCAGAAAATTGACAGTGACTACTGATATGAAAATTATATTTTTGTCGGTTTCACTTCGGCGGCGTTTGGTCAATGGAAAGGATAAAATTAACAGCTAAACTGATATTTGTTAAGGAACGAAACCGTATTTACTTTGTTTTAAGAATAATTGTTAAATTGATAATACGCGTGTAATTTGCAAACAAAAAGTTCTATCGCGTTAGATTAAGTAAGAATGGAATTAATGGAATAGTTAATGATTGCGGCAAATGTCAAACAGTAATGCACTAATTGTAGCGCAGTTAAATCATTAATATTAGCTGAATACTGTACCATGGCTGGAGTACAATTGAATTATTAAATTTTGGACACAGGAAAACTGGTACTAATGAAGTCACATTTGACACCGTGAATCTTATATGTAAAACTACATTCCAAACCAAATAAAACTGATCTAATATTACAGGAGGATAAAGTTGTGAATTGCGTGTATGTGACGAAGAAAGTAAGCATTTATTTATTGATCACTTCTGCGATAATTGTTATAAAAACTGACTGAAGATTTGTCTAAGAAAAAACAAAGAAGTTTGCATCCAAAACTCAACTTTTAACATAAATCTCGTTAGGAGTCTCTTTTAAGATTCGCGTACTATTTTCTTGAAATAGGATCCTATTAAGTATTAATGAAATAAAACGAATATATATGCATATTTGATAATTACATTATATATCTTCGGCAACAAAAATAAATATTTTATCAAACATTACGATTCCAAATTAATGAAGCTTTAGAATTTTATTTTCTATGCAGTGCTTGGAAAAATTGCTCTTATAAATTACTTTTTTCAAAATTAATATCTACCACAGAATTACTTGAATAGAACGTATACATTAATTCCTGTTTCATATTTAAAAAGTCTCGTATTTGAAAGGACTCACATGTGCTTCGCATTTAATATTTTATGAAAAATCATAGTTTGTAATTCATGTTCGTGAAATCAGAGCTCAGTGAATGTTAAACGCACTTAAAAGAAAAACATATATTGTATTGTGCATTCATGTAGGTTTAATGTTTTCGTTTTTACACAGTTTAATGTATATGACTATAATATGCAAATTATAAAATGTCTAGTCAGATATTATTCAAAAGAAGAATGATGCACTATATGAGAAATGATAAAAGAAGATAAATAAAACGAACTTATTGGAATTTAAAATTTTCCAATATTTTAATTTCAAGTTATAAAATAAACATATTTGAGTTTGATGTTATATTGTATCTGTATAACAAACTTATTTATTTTTATTGATAGCTTTTAAATTTATGAATGAAAACCTAAGTATTCTATAAAATAGATTATAACAGTTCACGTTAATCATATAAATATCAATTTTGAAAATAGCTTAATTTTTGCCAATATTACAAAAATAAATATATATTGATTTAAATAGAAAAGAATTAAGAATAGCTTACAATAGTATATGTTAGTAGACTGAAATAATATTATTGTATTATTCAGAATAGTTAAAACAATCTTATAGAAATATCCACTATATGGATTATATATATACGTATATGCTGAAAAATCTGTTCTTATTTAAATTAAATTTATAGGAAAAAGCACCACGTGATAAAAAGAATTTTAAATAAGCATAGGTTTTTAGTATTTTAATGAATAATAAAGTATTGTGTCTTGTTTTGTAACGCATTATTATCTTAAATTATACATACCTATATTTTGTCAAATAATAAGATTTTATTTAACAATCGTTTTTACATCTGAAATGTACAGAACAAAATTTTATATTGATAATAAACTATTTAATGTTTGTTTTACATTACAACACTTTTTCATATTAAAATATTAATATTATTTTTAGTTTTGTAAAAAGTTCTACAATTTCACTTAAAAGAATGTTTATATTTAAAATGAGTTAGGTGGTTTTAAATTTTGAAATATATACCTTACAGTAGCTTACACTTTATTTTCAATATAACAATCGACAGACATAACATAGAAAGTATAAATTCTATATATTTGATACATCCTTATATGTATATTTCACTTCAATACAATTTTAAATTAATGTATTTCCCTGTAATTTGGAAAAAATATATAATTTCGAAATTCGTCAAAACTAAAAAATATAATCATGTTTATTATGTTAAAATTAAATTTAATTCAAAATAAAATAGAATTGTTTGTATATTTTTATAATGTTTTATATAATTATCAAAATTCACTACAATTTGTTTATAACAATTAAATTTCCTATTGTTTATAATTCATAAATATACAAAATGCTGTTAAATAATCAGATCCTGTGAAACAATATTTTTAAAATATTAATTATATTAAAAAATGTTTATCTATATAAGATAATTTTATTTATTTATAATATAGTAATTTTTGGTACAAAAAAATAAATTATTTTCTTAATTAACATATGTATTATATAATCTAATTTTAAAACTTATTAATATTCAAAAGATTATACATTAACTATTCATAAATAAAATAGTTTGTAGGTATACAATTTTCTGTAATTACTCCTTTCAGATTACATAAATTTAATTTGTACCTTTATATATAATACAACTGTGTAAGATTTATAAACTAAACTAAAATAAATAAATAATAAAATAAGTTATAACTTATTACAATATCAATAATTTTTGCCAGATAATTTCAAAGTTTAATTAACTTTAACTTAACTTTAATAAATTTATGTTAACTTTTTTCAATAAATTTATAAAAACTCTTAAAAAACTGAATCTGGTTAAAATACAGTACATATAAATAAACCACACTGAATATATATGATTATATAGGATAATCATGTTGTAACTTATGATAAATAATTTTATTTAAGTTAATTAGTTATAAAACATACACTGAAAAATGATATTTGTAAATATTTATAATTTTAATATATTATACCATATATAATAATGCTAAATGATTTCTCATCAAAAATGTGTCTTATGACTAGATGCTAAAATATATGATGTATTTTTTTAATCAGGGACCTAAAGATTAAATTAAAAAAATATGATATTTGATAGAACATATATTTTAACTTATGCGTATCATGATTTTAAACAATAGAAAATTAATGTTATATTTAAAGTAATCTTGTTTTTCCACAAGTTTTCCACAAGTTTGTTCCACAAATATCTTTATTTATTAAATAAAAATGTGCAATTTAGTTTTTAAAATTTCAATTTCATTTATTAATTTTGAGGGTGATATCAATTGGTGTTTTGAAAATTTAGACTCTTCCTCAAAACAAATTTAGATATTTTATCAATTTAAGATGAATATCAGCTAGTTCATTCGTACATACATTGAC
Source organism: Psilanteris sp. ZL-2020 (assembly GCA_022817085.1). Taxonomy (NCBI): domain Eukaryota; kingdom Metazoa; phylum Arthropoda; class Insecta; order Hymenoptera; family Scelionidae; genus Psilanteris; species Psilanteris sp. ZL-2020. The sequence continues at coordinate 3,297 of JABFQC010006257.1, read as the reverse complement.
ATATACATAGTTGAGTTCACTAAAATATTATAAACACACTGATATGTGTGTGTGTGTCTGTATATATATAGTGTGCAAAATTGAAAGAAACTTGAAAGAAAATTGAAAAAGCTTTTATGTTACATATTTTAGTTTATGCTAAATTATCATCAAGAATTAAAGTAGGACAACATATAAAGTAGCTCCACAGAAGAATAAAAAATAAAGTATTATCTTATGCAACTTATTACTCAACACAACACTGCAAACTAATACATATATATATATACTCACACATATTATAATTATTACTAAAATATACTAATATTATTTTTAAAAAATAATGTTCCATAGTAAAAGTGCTTGTTTACTCCAAAATAAAAAGCCTTCCTTTTAAAACTTCTTTAATTGATTTTTTTTAGTTTCCTTCCCGACGAAAATTCTTTTATAACTGAATATTTTCACACAAATATTTGATAAATCCATTTTTTTTTTTTTTTATTTGTTAATCAGCTTCTTTATTTGCAAGTTTCTTTAAGAATTATAAAATATAGAGTTAATATCAAAGTAATTTTAAATTGAAATTAGATAGGAAGCAACATATAAGAACATCACAGATAAAACTAATATTTTCGTCAATAATAACCTCCATTGATCCTTCATGTTTATATACAGGGTACGATCTTAATTATCACGTGAAAAGCACAATCCTCAGTATGTTACGATACTAGTATGGATCATAAATCTGCCAAAACTATATTTATGAATATGCACCAAATCATCAAATCATCATCCACACATAATATATATAACATATATAATAATATTATATAATATATATAACAACATATATAATAATTGATACGAATAACAAAAAGTACAACAGAAATTTCTTCACTGAATGATTCAGTTACAAAAAAATTGCAAATATATTTTGATATACGCTTCGATTTTAAAAAAGAATAATACAATGATAGCCTAATTACATATTTATATATATATTTGTATTATAATTCAGACTAATAATCGGATATCGAGGCAAGATTTGCGAACAAATCTCCTCTTTCGTTTCCTTTCTTTACCGCGCAACGTATAATTGCTCAATTTTGATATCGCTAATTTTATATATATATATATATATATATATATATATATATATATATATTATATATACGAAAGTAAGATTTGCATCAATGTCGTTTAATTCAAATGTCAAGTGATGAAACAATTGCAGCGTATAAATTATGCTTATTTCACATGCCCTAGGATCATTTTTATTTACGAATTCACTATAAATTAATTTACAGTCAACTATGTAACTATAAATCAGTAAATCCCTTAAACACCATCGAAATCGTTAACTTTAATTATGCGCATTGCTTCTGACTCAATCTCATATTACGGCATGGAATAACGACGCAAAGTCCAGAAGTTCAAGTCTTTATCTTACCGTTGAAGGATTCGAAATAGAATTCCACTTTGCAAACGATGCAGTCAAGTCACTTTGGAGTTCTGAGCTCTTTAGCTAGTACAAGTGCATTTCTGTGAAATCCCCGCCGTTCAGTATCTATGACAGTCAGCAAAGGATGTACGTGTACATGTTCATGTATATATTTATATATGTAGTCACTTCGGTTTGTGTATGTTGAAAGCTACAAAACTAGGACAAAGTGTGGAATATGCCAAAACGTACGAACGGAATGGAATATTTCTGTCAAAAACAATAGACATTTTACACGAAGAAACTTTTCAACTCAGCGAAGAAGACGAACGATCCGTCGTTCGAAAAAACAAAACGCAAATAAATTATGAACGCTTTTACGACCGGAAAATCCTAGGAATAAAAGTTTATTTACACAAAAATCCTCGCGCATTTTGTACGTAACAAAATATTTTATTCCCCGGCTCTATACCCTCGTGCCGTGAAAATTTCTTTAAATAAAATGAAAAATAAAGACGGTTTACTGTCGTCGTGTCTTCGGAATATTGGCTATAAAGCTATGGTATTAATTTATGAAGAATTGCTTTTTTATCGAAACATTCTTCACATTTCAAATAGAAATGGCTGAGCATTAATGAACGAGGGCATCATGATTTCATTTACAATGAAATGCTTTTATTGGCTAATACATTTTTGTTTATAAATGCAGTAGTTTTTTGTAAAAGATTTCTGACAAAGATTTTTAACATTATTCATTCTCCATTTTGTAATTAATACATAAGTGTAATTTTATTCATGTACACTGAAAGAAAATGTTAGGTTGAAACGGTTGGCACAAACATACATATAAATGATGTAAACAAGTGAATAGTTAATTTAATCATATTATGTTTACATTGACTATACGTATGCTTTGTTCTTCATAACATTTTTCCGTGTAAATACATTAAAATTAGTTCCAAAATAAAGTAAAAAATGTTACGTATTTTCTATTTTTCAAATAATATTTTTAAAAATATTCACTAAGTAAATATTTATATATTTATAAATGACCTCTAATGAACATTTTTAAAAGAGTATAGTATTCCTAATTTATATTATGCAATAAATGCAATAAATATTTGTAGAGGTACATAGTTTTGTTAATATTAATTTTCCAAACAGTTTAAAATAAAGTTTTAAAATTAAAAAAATTGTTGATAAAAATATAAGACTTCGTAATATTTATGATCTTTAATTGATACTTCCCTTTTTTAAAGGTATATAACGTGTGCTTTACAACATGCTGACATAAAAGTGTAATCTCTTTCAACTCAAACTTTAATTTAACGGATAAAAAATACCTTCTACATGAATATGAAGAACATGATATGCAAAAAAATATATATAGTTTTAGAAAATTGTTATTTTGTATATGTGCTTAAAAAAGCTTTTGAGATAAGAGCGTGTATTTAAAGCTAATTCATTCGTTATCTGAAAATTAGTAAAAGCACTTCATATTAATTGGGAAAAATATTTTTTAATATTTTTAGAAGAAATAACCAACTATTGTTTAATATTATTATTATATTTAACATCATATAAAAAATACCTATAATAAGACATTTCACGGAAAAAAAAATTGACTAGTACAGATAAAAATTTTTCTAAAATAGATAAATTGTTTAGCTGGTATTAGAACAAATAAATGATTTGACTGGAATAGTCAAACATATTTATGTATTATTATTGACTTAAATTAGAAACATTCGTTAACTAATTTTGATATACAATTTTGACTGAATCAGTCAAATGGATTATGAAAACGCTATAGTTTGAATAATGTAAGAGTCTAAAATATATTAATACTTCTTATATTGCAATTCAAATATATTTAT
>JABFQC010006256.1:0-10912 GCA_022817085.1 Psilanteris sp. ZL-2020 | reverse complement strand
GTATACTACTGATTGAATCAGCGGTATATACTTATAACTAATTTGTCAGTACATATTAGCTGATTTGAGTGAGTTTTACTGATTCAAATTTAGAGAGTGTATACTATTTGATCAATTAAACTGTTTTATAAATACCTTTAGCCAATGAAGGTGAAGGATATTTTTTATCAAAAAATGATTTTCTATTTTCTAGTTATTTGCAACAAACCAGGATTCATGGGCGATCTACAAGACTGCACAAAGTTCTACTTTTGCACAGAATTACAAAACAATTATATTATTGGACAATTTGTCTGTTCGAAAGGACAATATTTCGATGCGAACTTGAACAAGTGTGCCAAATATAACAATTTTGCTTGTAACACACCTTATGCAAGTTCTAATGGGTCAAATACTTTGAACGATACTGCTAATAAAGAAGACAAAACAACATTCGTAGAACATCCAAAATTCTCCATCGGGCCTATAGAATTAATATTTTCTAATGCTGGTAACTAATATATATATATATATAATATAATTTAAATCGTATTTTCATGTATTTAATACGGATAATTAATACAATTTACACACTGGGAAAATCAAGTGGTAATCATTACTACTTAGTTTTTTTAGTGTATCATAATTTTCAGTTATATATAACCATAATACAAGTTTATTATAATAAGTACATCCTTCAGTAAACCGTATTCTTATTTATTTTTTAGGTAATAAAAAATCAAATATGTCCAATACTGAAAATGGCAATATTAGTGGAGAAAATATTTATGCTGTAACAAAACCAACCTTAATTGAAGGCAGTTTTGTTCCCCGTAACGTTGAAAAGGAAGGTAAATCACTTCTTTAATATAACTTAATAGAATACAATATTAAGGATATAGCATTCTAATTATAATATTGCAGAGATTTTGAAATGATTGCAACATAATATACTCTCTAAATTTGAATCAGTTATAAGTATACCACTGGTATACACTGGTAAACAGTGAATATTAGCTGATTTTCAGTGAATATTAACTGATTTATCAGTACATAATAGCTGATTTGACTAAGTTTTACTGATTCAAATTTAGAGAGTACTAAAAATTGACTTTACAAAAATATCTGATTTCAAGACACTTTTATAAAAAGCATATAAGTGTCTTATTACTCTAGATATTTATATATTATTCTAGATATTTATATCTTTTTCATAAAAATGTCTCGTTTTAAGACAGTAGCCTCAGTAGTGTATTTATATAAATGATCCTCCGATACTTGTGTGCATCCCCCACTTTTGGACCTTCTAACGGCAGGTTTGCAACATTTTTTTTGAGCAAACGGAAAGGCTCCCTGAAAATGCTAATGAGGGAGGGGTTCACACCTCTCTTTTTTAAAATTCTAAAAAATCTAACGTACGAGACTTGCAGGGGTCCCAGCGCCGTAATTTGCTGGTCTGTCCTCATAAATACCACTTGGTGTATGTTTTTCGACCGATGGTTGTGGGCACCTATCCTCACAAATTCAATGTCCTTATTTTGTTATTATATATACCTTGATGAACAAAATGTCTACGACTTTTTAAAGAAAAATTATAGAACAAGATTTAACGAATCATAATGTTATTTTATATCGTATGTTCGAATAAACTACGAAAAAAACTTTTGAAATAATATAATAATTTTTAGGTAAGATCGCGTAAATTAAAATTAATTCGATAACGAAAACAAAATTTCTGTCGTGTTTCTGGTCTCAGCACAATTTGCACGGGCAGTTCTGTATATAGTTATATAATGGAGGCGATACTTATATATGTAATTTTAAAATGAAGTATTTACCAATAAATATATTTTACAATTAATATGCAAAAAAATATTCTCTTTTTTAGTAATTTGTACAAAAGCAGGCTACATGCGCGATTCACAAAATTGTAGCAAGTTTTATAATTGTAAGGAAATGGAAAATATATTCATGATTTATGAATTTTTCTGTCCGAGCAATTTATACTTTGATACAATAATCAATACATGTACTTACTCTTATAACGTTGATTGTAATATGACTCATCCAAAATCAAATCAATCAAATAGTGAAAATAATATTGGTAGTGGAGTAACCAATAAAACAACAATAAAACCAACAGTAAATGCGGGAGGATCTGTATTTCGTAATAGCAAAAAAGAAGGTATGTAAATTATTTGTTATTATCAATTAATAAACGTAACATTCAAGATATATTGAATTCAATTACAAATGTGCATGCAGATTTTTACATTGTCATGTTGTATAGGTATATGTTTGTGTAAAAATATTAAGATAAATTATGAAAGTCTTTAAGATTTACTACATGGAGAAAAAAAATATAATATAAATTACCATACCTTCTGGCGTTCGAATGATATCTTGAAGGATATTTAAAAAATTACTATACCAGTAAAACAATATATATTATATGATATAACAAAAAATTTTCAAAATTCCTTCTAGTTTTATTATACTATATATCAAATTTTACTATTTAAATAAAAAAAGTTGTCATTATGGTATAGGTAATTTTCTATACATCTACACGGAGAAAAATTTAATTGAAATTTTACTATAAATTATACAAAACTGGCCCTGGATGTAACAAACCATAAGTGTGTCTTAAAAATTATAGTAAAAAAGTAACATAAACAAAAAACTAAATACTATGTTTATGCTTACTTTTACTATAAATTATGAGACAAATTGAAAGTTTGTTCAATCCAAGGTAGTTTCGTTTATTTTATAGTAAAATTTCAATTAAATTTTTCTCCGTGTATTGAATTAGTCTGCCAATCCCAGAAGGTATATAGTAATTTATACTGTAACTTTCTTCTCAGTGAATATAATGTTAGTATACATGGAAATAAATATATTATAGATAGTGCACATAAATAATTATGGTATTTAAATAAATGTTATAAAAAAAAAAAAAACATTCAAAATTCAAATAACAATACTAAAGCCATCTAAATATAATCTTCAGTATATCCTGACAAAATTGATGGTAGAATGACTAATGGGTATATTTTGATTTAATTGTTTTATATTTTTTAGTTGTTTGTAACAAAGCAGGATTCATACGTCATCCACTGAACTGTAGAAAGTACTACTTCTGTAAAGAATTACTTAATACATATGTTATTGGTGAATTTGACTGTCCTGCAGACAAATATTTTGATACAAAAATCAACAAGTGTAACTATTCTTATAATGTTGATTGTAATACAACTTTTTCCAAATCAAATCAATCAAATTCTGAAAATAATAATACTACTGGAGAAAGCGGAAAAGCGTTAACAAAGGCTACTATAAATTCAGGCAGTTCTGTACCACGTAATGGAGAAAAAGAAGGTATATATATTAATATTAAATATTTTCTTAATAAGTCATAATATCATTGCATTTAAATAAAAATACACGTCTCAGCGTTTTTCAAAATATTCTGTGAGAATATAGTTTATCATATAATACCTATATATACAGGACGTGTAAAAAACGTTATAGTGTAGCTTATGTAAATCTGTGGAAAAGTCTTACAAAAATTATTCGAAAAAATAATAATTATTAGGTAAAACAAAATTTTAAAATATTAATAACAAAAATAAAAATCACTTGATTTTGTATTTATTTTATTTAAACAACGATAATTGTTTATCCAGTAATTTTTATTTATAATTTCTATTGCGTGTACGCGCGAATATGTCATGATTTAGTCGTAAGTTACACAGGGAAATATATTTATAGTAAAGTAAGAATGGAAACAGTATTTCAGACATATTCATATTTTTAATATAAATTATATATTTGCATATAAAAATAAAATATTTTTGTTTATAAATTCTTCTACATTTTAAAAAATAATGTATTTGTTCTTGCTTTACCATAAAATATAGTAAACTTTTACTATACATTTTTCTAAAAATTTTCTTTTTCTTTTTAGTCATTTGCAAAAAAGCCGGATTCATGCGCGATCCACAAAATTGTGGCAAGTTTTATAATTGTAAGGAATTAGAAAATATATTCATTATTTATGAATTTTTCTGCCCGAACAATTTATACTTCGATACAAAAAACAATAAATGTAATTATACTTATAATGTGGAATGTAATACTTCAAATCAGCTAAATACTGTAGCAAAAAACGGCTGTAATAAAGATGTGGGGAAAACACCAGTAAAACCAACTATAAATGCAGGAAGTGATATTCCTCGTAATGCTGAAAAGGAAGGTATGTGAATATATACATTTATGTAAAACAGTATATATACATTTTTGAAATTATATGTGTTAGGTATAAGACACTAACATTTGCTACTTGCCATATATATATAAATATGTATTAAATAAATTTACTTTTAATTTGCAACAATAATATAATTTTTTTACCAATGATTCAATATTTTTTATTTAGAAAAATAATATTCTTCTTTTCAGTCGTTTGTAAAACAGCAGGATTCATGCGAGATCCACAAAACTGCGCAAAGTATTATTTCTGCAAAGAACTTCAAAATTCATTCGTTATTGGCGAGTTTAACTGTCCAACAGGACAACACTTCCACATAAACTTGAAAAAGTGTAGCGATCTAAGAAATAACGATTGCAAAGTATCTTATTTAAATCCGAATGTGCCAAATATTGTGAATGCTATTAATTTTAAAACAACGGAACAATATCCTAAGTTTTCTGCAGGACTTGTAGAAACTTTTGGGTAATCTAATTATGGTATATATGTGTATAATAATTTTAATTAGAACGATTAACAATATTCTTAAAATAATACTTTACTAAATAGAATTATTATGTATTTTAGGTATTAGAACTGCTAGAAATAATATTCGGTTTCAATTAAAGATATATCTACTTCGAATTCCGATATAGAAATTCCATTGGAAATTACGACATATGAATCTTGTGTACATATAAATGGGTAACCAATGTAAATATGCATACAGAAAACCGAAATATTTTTGTTGATCATATAATTAGATTTATTTATATTATAATAGATAAGATTATTTTAAAAATAATATGTATTCATTCAAGAAACATTTTTTATTAAAATAAAAATAAATATTTAATAAATTTTTCGTAGTCAATTTGAAAATAAAATTATCCTTTCTAACGTAAATTATTTCAATAAAACTAACACTCTCCATTTGTAATACTAAGTACTAAATAAAACGAAACATAAGTATGTACATAGTAAAAATTTAACATTAATTATATCCCTAAAGAAATGAAACGTTGCAGCAACGTTCGCGTACAGAACAACTACGCGGAATCGATATAAATTTAAAGTGGATGAATTTATATTCAGCGTTGAATCTATTTAGAAATGTCCGAATGCTGTGTATCGAATCTCCGTAGATTACGGTCATCGATTGAACAAAAATTCGACGTGAATTCGACGCACACAAAAATCAATAATCTTTTGAAAAATGTATGTTATAAATATGGATTCATCGTTAAATAATTCCGGAAATTTTCAATTAAAATAGTTGAGTCATCGGTGGTTTCAAGTTGGATTTTTTTGCGTTTAGCTTATTACTCTTTTTATATAACTAAATAACTAAATTTTCGAGTAGACGCGTTGGCGTGAATACGTCTTGAACTCGTACGGTGAAGGTTATGCGTTCAATTCCCATCTGTCGTACATGATGTTATTAAAAAAGTTTATATTTTTTTTATTTGTAACGTTCTTGTAACCTTTCGTTCCGCGAACGCAACTTGTGACGTTCTTGCAACCTGCCACCAACGGTTTTCAAGCGGACATTTTGAACCTTCCGGGAACGTATAACTAAGGTGACCGTAACGTTACTAGAACGTATTTTCTTAAATTTTGTGACGTTCCCGTAACGTTCCCCGAATGTATAACTATTCTGTGCTGGATCGTTCGAAAACTAAACATTATTATTTATTATTGTTGATATCGTGAAAACGATTTTAAGTTAATTTTTGTTGATTTTTTAGCGCGTTTCCTAAAAGTTAAAATTACATATTTGTTAATATTTTATTTTTTTATTTATATTTACTTTACAAAATTATGTAAAAAACTTCATCGGAACATGCTAAGAAAAAAAATCACCGAAAATTAACTTCGAAACGTTTTCATGATATCTACATTAATAAATAATAATGTTCAGTTTTCGAACGTATGTTTACTTATAATTTTCAACAATTCAACTGTTTGAGGTGTAACAAGAACGCGAAAAGAAATCACCATAAGTTTTGACCTTTCGGAAAGCATATTTTTTTGTGAGTAAAGAAGGGCAGTCAATTCTATTTGCATGAGTATGCCCTTTATTTAATAAACAAAATTGTTATTTTTTATTTTATGTTCTAAAGTGTAAATAATGTTACATTACTTTATTAAAAGGATAGAGAAATATAGAATATATAATTTTTAAAGATAAAGAAAAAGATAACATTTATTTCTTGCATCTTTGTTTACTATGATGTACCTGTTGTACTACATTACTACATACATTATACATACATATACGTGATTCGTCGATTGAAGTGTTGGAGCGTCACGAAGATGACTGTGCATTGTGATTTGTAATCCACAATTTATGTAATTGTCTCACAGTGGTACCATACCTCGCTGTTTTATACGAATGCAATTATATTTATATTAAGATTTGTCTTTAAATATACTTAAAAATGCCTATTGATATACCAGCATTTGCTTACGCAGCGGCAGTTACTGGTGGTGGAATAATAGGTTATATAAAATCTAGTAAGTTTGTTTTTATTTACTATATATGTTTATAATGTATAATTTGCAAAAATGTTGAATTAATTTTTAATGTAATTATACTTAAAATAATTAAAAACAATATCATTTCTTGCTGTCAGGTTCTATACCATCATTAGGAGCTGGTCTTTTATTTGGATCATTTTTGGGATATGGAGCATATCAATTATCTAATGATCCTCATAATTATGGAGTTATGTTAGGAAGTAGTACAGCTCTCGGTAGTATAATGGGTTATCGATATTATAATTCTGGAAAAATTATGCCTGCTGGTATAGCAGCAATGAGGTATAACTATAATTTTTACAAGCTTAAATAATACAATTCTATCACTGAAAAAAGAACATTTATATACATTATCTAAAATTAATAGCATATTTATAAAATTTTTTAATTAGAATGATTTAGTATATAATATAAAGTTAAGTTTCTATATAATTGTTTTTATATTTCAGTGCTGCAATGATTATCAGGATTATGTATAGACATTTCACACTTCCTAATAAACCAATGGCAGTGAAATGAATATGGAATAGTAATCTAAGTTGAATAAAAAATTCTATGTGTTTACATAGTACATGAATTAATGTTTAAACAAATTTGAATTTTCTAGTACTTCAACTGTAATATGAATTATTTTAACTAATTTCTACTTTTTGTATAAATAAAGGTATATGGTATGAATGTAGGAAATATATTTTTTATCCATTAAATTTTGTATACACTTATGTATATTGTATATTTTAGTTATATTAAATTAGTATAAACATAATTTAGAGTAATACTTTTTTAAATTAATTGTATTTATATATTTATATAAATGATTATATATTAAAATGATATTTTCAATTACAAGAACTATTTCAAAGGTGTAATTTAAGTTTATTTCTTTTAATGAATTTAATTTTTTTTTATTGAAATAACCTATACGTCTAAAATTTGTATATTAATAAAAAAATTGCAAAATTAGATTTTATAACAAAATTGTATATCTTACTATATTTCATTAAATTTTTGAATTATTAATTCTATACTTATACATTTCTTAAAGTGTTTGCATATGGAGTCTGTTTCGGAATAAAATGTATAAAATAAAATTAATGACTTATACATTTCTTATGAATACTTATGTTATTTATATTTCAATTTTAAATGTTTTAATATTTCTCAATAAGAAATATACATATTAATTTATTAAACATAAAATAAATAATAAATTTATTGTTAAGAATTATTAATGACACCATTTAAGTTTATATGAAGTTTTATTGTATCTATATGAATAACAATAAAAATCAATTCAATTTTTATTGATTCATCACTTTTTTTATTTATACTACATATAAGTAATGATAAAAATATATTATATTATTAATCATTCCATTAGATACACAAATTATATACCTAATACAATAATAAATAACATTCAATGTTTAAAGTACAAAAGGTTTAAGAAACAATTGAATCTGAATTTGTATTTTCCTTTCATTTAACAACCTATGAGAATATACCATGGCATAACAAATGTATCTAAATTATTTGAAGAAATTCAGGAAGGTTTCGGCCATTCTTCTTGTTTGTTAGATATCATTTCTGTACTTTCTTGTTTTTTCTCACTTTTATCCTGTTCTTCAAAAACTTGTCGTTTATCACCATGAACATCTTCATCTTCTCCAATATTTTCAATATCATTATTCTTATTTCCATATAAAGTAGGATACTGTGACATACAAGTCTGCATTGTTTTAAAGGCTTCATAACAATCAGATCCTTTAGGCTCTGCTTCAGAATAATGAAAACATGTAAAAGCTTCTCGGAATTCTAAACCACAAGGTCCAGTAGCCATTCCACCAAGGCACGGACAATTCCAATTAATGTCACCATTAGGTAATAATAATCCTGGGCGAGGTTCAGGCTCTGGAAGGTCTATTTTGCTAGGTGTTGCATAATCCTCTTTTGTTGCAAAAATAATGGTATCTTTGCCTTCTTTGCGTACAATAGACATTTTCAAATTATTATATAATTATTTATTTCTTAAAAGTTTCACAAGTACATTAAATAATTAATATATCGAATATATTAATTTTAATATCTTTTTATATGTATCAAAATCATTTAATGTTCAAATTGTCTACTGTTTACAGTAAGACAATTAAGATTCTCTGATGACTGATGTATTGTATATACACAGCGTTTATTTTCAAAAGTACTTGCAAGGATAATAGCACACCGTATGAGCAAATCTTGCCCACTACAGCAAGCAATAAATCTCCTTTTTTTTTCGTCTAATTTAATGATGTGAATTCCTTCACCTAAACCTTTAATACCAACAAATTGTTGAATATCTCTTTCCAAGTTTTGTTTTATAAGATCAGCATTTAATGGTACTGAAATCTCACCATCTAAATTACTGTAATATAAATTTATAACATTAGTAACAGAAATTAATTTATAAATTTATAGTATAATAAATATCAATACTTTTATATAATAATACTATTATAATCAATATTAAATTATTGTTTAATTTATAAAATACAATTAAAAGGGTTTTATGCCTAATTTTATATATTATGTATATATTTTAAAAATGAATATAATAATAAATGCATATATTAAATAAGTAAAATAGTGTTCTGAAAATGCAATTTAATAAAATAGTTCCTGTAAAACTAAATAGTCATTTTACAAAATTTAATGATTGTTTTAGGTATTTCTGTATAAAATATACTATTATATAATCAAATAGTAATATGTTAGTATCTAATCAAAAGATAAATGCATTTACTCTTATTATCATATTTATTTTTCTGTTGCATAAAAATATAAAATATTAAATATTAATAACATTAAAATGAAAATATTACATTTAATTACATTTCATAACATAAATAATTTGAAAATGTACATATTAATGTAAATTTATATGAAACTAAAAACAAATTATTTTAAAGCAATAAATAAATATAAAAATAAAAATACTTTTAATTTAAAAAATAATGAATATATATATATTTTAATTCTAAAAAAAGGTTAGGTAAGGTTAGCATTGAATTCACGTGTTGAATTAAAAAGAATTAGTGTCACCATAAGAATACTAACAGAGAAATATCAAAATAATACATATTGCATTTTGGAACTTCTGTTACTGCACTGAACTCACTTTAACTTCGTTGTCACAAATTTATAATAACGAAATGTAAAAGCATTCCCAACTTCTATATAGGTTATTTCTATATACAAGCTTGTTCACAATTCATGTGGTAGTTCGATTATATTATAGTATAATAACTCGTTTAAAACCATGTTGTAACTTTGTAAGTAACCAAGTGAAGCGCTCCAAGCGATGCATAACGTGAAGCCAATCGAGCCAATCATAATACTTTATCATCTTCTTTCTTTATCTAGCAACGCTAGCAAACGAATTATATGATGCATGTGTGGCCAATGGCCATTAGTGATGAAACGTGTTATAACTTATAACTAGTATCAAAATCAAATAATACCAAAATTTTTCGTCAATTAGAAGAGTATAGTAACTTCAATCAAATTAAATTTGCGATCATAATAAAGATAATAAATAATAATAGAGATAACTGATTTTTATACATATATAATATATATATTTCATGCGTCATATTGTATCATTTCATACGTAATTTCGAACATTTCGAACGTCAATTTTTTCTGAAATAATCTGTCATGTTAAAAAATTATATGAAGTATTTACAAGTTAAGGCGGTGCTTCAAGCTTGTGGTAACGGAGTTAGTGTTTTGTAATACCAAATTATTAAATAACATATTTATTTTCTGTAAGTGATTCAGGCGATTCTTTGTTAATGAGAGATTATTTTTACACAACAAATTCTAATTTTCAAATTAAATTGTTGGTGTAGTAACATAACTCGTTTTTTTGCCACCTCGAAAACGAGTTGTGGTCCCACGTTAAGGTGAAATAGAACATTTGCTGCAACGGAGTCAGGGTTTTTCTATTTTATATAATTCTATTTGTTATTTGAAGTACCTAATAAATTTCAGCCGATTCTTCAAAAGTAGGAAAATTATAATCTAATATAAAAAACAATCTATATACAATAGTTTTACTATAAGTTGTCACGGCGTTTTTTTCTCACCTCAGAAACGCGGTGA
>JABFQC010006255.1:0-10912 GCA_022817085.1 Psilanteris sp. ZL-2020 | reverse complement strand
TTATTTTACGGTAAATTGACGTCAATTTACCGTAAATTAATAATTTTGAAAAGACGTAAATTAAGCGTATATTAGACGTTTATTTAACTAATAAATAAATTATTAAAAAAACTATAAAATAATTAAAATTATTGGTAAAATTGACGTCAACTTGACGTAAAATAAACGTTTCTCAAACACGTTTTTTTAACATAAATTTACCGGACATTTAGACGTATCTTTTACATACATTTTACGATCGCCAAACGTTTCCTTATCATCTATTTTACGTTCACACGTTTTTCTATTTACCATTTATTGACGTTTTATTAACGTCAATGTGCTATACGGGATATTGCGTCATCTAACATTTCAGATATTTGAAACTTATTACAAACAATACTTTTAAAGTAATACCTAATATTTTACGGCATAAATATAACTTATTACTGAAATGAATGACTGATTGAAGACTTAATTCTGTATCGTATTTGAATAGCGTGTTTGACTAAGGAATTTTCAATTAACGTATATTAACGATGTGAATAGTCCAACTAACGTAATTGATCTTTTCGAAAAGACGTGTTAATCATGCACGTTGATTATTTATATTTGCAATTATAAATAAACATTTATTTCAATCCAAATTAGATTTTTAAACAACTTTATTATTCCGTACTTATAAGTTATACCGCATATATATATATATATATATTTATGATGTCATCAATGCGATGTGACATAAATCTACATTAAATTCATCTACCCTTTACTTAAATATTCAAATATATCAATTATATGTTTCTGATCACACGTTTCGTGTAGTATAAAAATCGTTTTTCGAAAAGAAAAGAAACAATGAATTCGATATCTTCCAAAAATAAACTCTTTTTGAATTGTGGTAGGTAAGTTACGTTTAAAACTCGAATCGTTGATGAATAAAAGATAGTTTAAATATAAATAATTATTAAGTTCATTTATAAAGGTATATATGTAGACGCCATTTGTATGTTAATGTCCATCACGAGATAATTAAACTAGTTCGTTTCTAAATTTCAGTTATAATGATCAATTCCGACGTTTATTTGTAAAGATTAATATGAGGTTTAATTTAAATATCAATCATAAATGTCATCAATAGTGCTTGAATACGGGAATTTTTTACGAAGGATTTACAAGCAGAATCCATTTCAGCTGAAATGTCAAAATTATAATATTTTTATTAATACATTTATTATAATTATATTTCATTGTATATAAAATAATATAATACCTATTTATGTATTACAATATAATGAAATACGAGTATTATAATATCACAAACTGTATACAAAAATGAAAGTAATTTATTACGCGTGAATTTTACGTAGAATCGAATTAACTATCCATGTCAATGACTTGGTACTAATTAGGTTAGTGTTACCATAAGTGTATTGTATCTAACATATATATACTACACGCAGATAATTAATTTCCGCGTAATACATAAAAGTATATTAATTCATCAGTCAATGATAAGAATAAATAAAGGAAAAATGTCTCAAAATCATGACGACAATTGTTCTTCGTTCAATCAATTGTACGATGATTTTGTATCAACCACTCGTGAGTCAGATTGCAGCAGACAAACAAGTTTGATTTGCGAAGTTTGATCGCTCCTTTGAGACCGAAGAATATTGTTAATAATCATAAATAAAGTCCTGCGTTCGAGTGATAATAAACAATAGCAAATCAGATAGGCGAGCAAGCGTCATGGTGTGATAATTATCGTAAAACTTGGAACAATCATTTGCATAATGATTTAAGTCACGAGATTACGCAACCGCGCTCGATTTTCGTCATTTTGTCCTCGCGTAAACGCACTCGTTAAAGCAAACAGCTTTCAGCTTGGCGCGAGAAAATGCAACTGTTATTTGCTCGGAAATATGACACCATAAGTTGCCGTACTTTTGTTCTCCAGCTCTAAGCAATCATATCAATTTCCAGTATCGAATCCTATTTATTAAAAGGAAGTATTATAGAATTTATGACAATAGTTATGTGGTTATGTGCTTTGTGTATTTATACACGTGAACATATATAATGTGTTTATTACGACACTATATATATAGTGATTGTGGACTATATTACTTTTTATGGTTACCCTAAAAAAATTGTACTAAATCGTACATTTGTTCTAATATAATGAAGTTGTATTTTTTAAATTCTTTTCATATAAAAATACATTGAAAAAATAATCTTACAATTTTACCTAACGTGATAATAAACACAGGAAAAGTGAGCAAAAATGTAAATAAACATTGAACGATATCACAGTCTTTATCATTTGTTTGATAATATTTGACATGTTTTTAGAATTTTCTAACTATAATTTATTATATTATTTACATTTTTGCTCAGTTTTCCTCCTTTTATTATTCAGTTTGGTAAATTTTGTAAGATTATTTTTTTCAGTGTATGTATAAACAATTTGTGCAGTGTGCACTGAGAAACATTTGATAGTACATATTGTAATGAATTATTATAAAAGTGTTGTATACTGCTCAAATAAGGAAAATTATAATACGATATTATAAAATTATCTATAAATACTATATTTTTTCGTTTGTTTATTTTATGCGTTCTCATAATTCATATATAATTTTACAATTTTCTTACTTTTGTAATATACGACACTTTTATAATAATTCATTGTCATATTTAATATCAAATTTTTCTCAGTGTACTTGTTTGCTTCAAATATACGGTTAATACACGTTTTTCATATATAAATATATCTTTCCTTTCCACAATTTCTTTTACCCACGCGAGTGAAATGGAACAAAAATGAAATTAATCCGCAAGAAAATGACTTAACTGTATTCTCAATAATGGTATTTGTTTGCTTTGCTTATGCACTTTTAAACTTGGCATCGAAAGCAGTTATTGGTCAAAGCTTCGCGTATACGCAAGCACATACATTATAAAACCTACGCGTCACCAACATCGAACTTGTCAGGAGTCGTTTGGTTTTTTTTTAACAGAATTATGTGACGCTGCTTTTGCGTGAGACGTTTTATCGATGAAAGTTGCAATTTTTTCGGCCAAAAATTTGCGGTCAGTTTTTCAACGCGCACTTTTAAGATGTTTTGATCAGCAAAGTAGAATTTAGTTATCAGTTGAGCAATATTTAGTTACGTGATATTAATAATAACGCGAAATTGTGTGAAGGTTTTTTCATACAAAATTATAAGATAGATGCGATTAATTTGCATTATTATGGGAAAAAGTCCGTTCCAGTGGAGCGTTGCTTTTCGGAAATTAAAAAATAATTATTAAATTACCACGAAATGTTCGATTAAGTTTTGCTTTCATTTATATATAGTAGATTAATGATTTTAGAATTCGTAATATAATTACATGATAATGGGAATAGTTTGATGATTCAAATTTCAAATCTAATTTAAATTTTACACGTAATAAATAACTGTAGTAGTCAATAAATAAATTAAAAATCATTAAAGGAATAAATTGAAAAGTTTTATTAGTGGTTTATATTAAAGTATAGGGACATTTCATATTAATAGAAAGAAACAAAAATACTCGCGACGCCGTCAGAAATATGTTGTTAGTAATAGGAATGTAGTTTTGCAAAATATAGAATTGGGTAATATTTTCATGGAGCACTTCTTGAAGCAAGTAAAGAAGACATTTTTATTTGAAGACAAAACGGCGCAGAAGAGAAAGAGAGGAAAAAAACGAAAACATGGACATAGTGATTTCTTTATAACTTGAAATTCACTTAGAATGAAATAAAATTGAAAACTCGGTTAATTTTTCGAAGACGATGGTGATTCAAGAATGGGGAACTTCAACTGGAAGTGACGCGTAATTATATCTACAAGCATAACGTACGTGCGCCGAGAAAAATGTATTTAAATTAATTTAAGCGAATTAAAGTTCAAATGAACTCACTTGCTTTTACAAAGATACATATTAATTATGCAAAGGATATCTTCTATTCAATAGGCATCTTGCTACTTTTCGCAAAACAAAACTGCGCGAGCAAAATGTTCACGATTCTATTTGAATCCGCGTACTTCATTTATACTTCATTTTGCTCTCAAAAGCTCGCGATGTATAATTTAATATTAAAACGATTTATAAATTATTCATACTTTCTGTACATAATTGAATTTTTAGCGTTGATTTCTTTATCAGACCTAAATGCTTGTCTAAAATTGTATTGGTTTTGGAACCGATGCGCGAGTCTGAAAGCTGTATCTTGAAATTACGACGCAGACCGAAAATAAAAACACCGGATCGTTGAAAAATTATGCAAATTTTGTGCAGCTACGTAATGCGCTAATTCAATGCCAGATCGCACTAAAGGTCAAGGAATGCGATTATGGCTCAAAATGTTGCAGATGTATGCATTTCGTAAAAATTAATAATTACTTAAGAAACGCTGAATGTTGGATGAATTCGGAGGATGATACGATCCGAAGCAATTTATGATTTAATTTGTTCATTAATTGCTTACAGAATGTATGAATCATGAGGACTGCGCAACGAGGTTTCGGGATACAATTTCTATTTACTTTTCACGAACGTGTCTCTCAAGGGTCGTATGTAATCAGATTTTCCCAAGAGGTGCAGCGCTCTTTCGGCGTTATCTTGCGTAATAAAAGTTAGACTAACAACTTAGCATGCTTAATATGAGACAAAATTTTTATTATCGAACAAGTGTCCCATTATTTCACGCATATTGTTTGCAAACATAATTGTTTTCAATTGAATTTTAATGTTTGATATGATGCATATGTGCGAATATACATATATATTTATATTCTTAAAATAATATGTGGTTTCACATAAAATTTGTAATAAATTTCGATTCTAATCTGTAAATATATTAAGTTAAATATAGATAATAATCGTTATTATGTTTAACTTTAAATGTAATGTTTCGATGAAGTTCAAAACATTAAAGAAAATATAGTCAACGACTGAAAAGATTTAAAGTTTAACTTGAATTTTTCTTTTTCCTTTTGTATATATCATTAAATTAGGGTTATATTTTAATATTAAACTCATAATAATTGCTTACTATATAATATAATACACAATTTAGAAGCGTAAATTTTCTATTATCAAATACAATCGGGGACATTTATTATCAATAAATTGCATATCAGTTTATGATTATATTTATAGATAAACATTTATGAATTTAAAATTCTTAAACAAAGATATTTTATCAAATTGTTTTATACAAAGTGTTCATTAATGATAATTTATTATATATTTTCTAATCTTTTATGCAAATAAGTAAAATATTTTATGTGAAATTCGATTAACTAAAGATGACTTCTTTAGTTTGATATTTAAAACTACCTGTTTTTAATGGTCATTTAAAAGACCGACATTTGAAAAGAATATAATTAAATTTTTTTGTTTAGTCAATATGAAAAACGTTTGGATGAATATGAGAAAACTTTGCAATTTAATATGCTTTATGTTTATAATTTATAATTAGTATATTTCATTATTTATGAACATGCATTTTAACAATTATTCAAAGAACTTGGAAGCTATAAGTTGGGTTTTAAAAACAAAAATTCTTTCATTTTGAATAACAAAATAATACATTATATAATTGAATTTGCGTTAACACCAAAGTATGTAAATTTTACAATCAATTTGTCTTTATTTAAACTTGTTATTTTATTTTTTTAGTATATTTTTACAACGAATCAATAATGCATAATGTTACTTAAAGAATTGCGAGTATTAATTAAACATTCCAAAGCCATTTAATGGAATCACTAAAATAAATCATTCAATTTCTTAATATAAAAAAATATTTATCCGAAACCAATCACAATTCAAAAGTTTCATTCGAGTAATATTCACAATATTGTAATAACAATTTCCATATCCGATTAATCTTGAAACTTAAACTCAAGAGAATCAAAATTACGTGTTACAGTTGGACCAATATTTCATTACATTGAGAAAATGATATTGCCGTAGGTAGATCGTTAAATTCACCCATTTTCATTTGTTCAAATAACGTAATTATAGTTTTTAATTGATTTAAATTTGTCACAGTTTCAAATTCGAAAAGTGCAGTGATTTTGTAATAATAATTCATATATTTCATTTGATTCAATTATTGTCTATTCACAGCAAAATCATGACCGCTGTAAAAAATATTTAAATAATTTGCATTGTTCCTCGATTTTATATGTACGATTAATTTTAGATTATATACGTAATACCTATATACGAGTTAACTGAAATATATACGTTTCGGTGTGAAGTTTCATAATTCGTTATTATTTTTTTACAGCTGCGTATGTTACAGCACTGAAATATTAATTCGTTTCGTGGTTTTTTAATATTACAACAATTTAATTAAAATTATTTGTGGTAATGTAATAATAATTAATTTAAGATATAAATGTGAATTATTGCACAAGTAGCGAAGAGTTCGAAAGTGCGTTAACAGTCAGAGGAATTAGTGGAATAGCGTGTTTTTTTTATTTTGAGGAATGTATGTTAATAATTTCACTTTGCTATTTTTATTTATATATAAAACTCGACGTATATTCGATTTTCATGTTTAATGATAATCGAGTTATTTATTCGGTAATAAACTTCAATCAAATTGGTTAAAAATTATGTTTTTCGCGCGGTATAGTTCATATTTTAACATCTTCGTTAACTTTTGATGCAACTAAATTAAAAACAATTTTTCTCCATTCAAGTGATATTATTTATTTGTATATTTTTTCAAGATTAAATTGCTATTTTATGGACGTATTTTGATAGTCAGTTGTATCTAAAAAATAAAAAATAAGTTGAAGATATAATTTATTTGACGATAATATAAATATATCAAAGTAGGTTGTTTTGAAAATGAAAAAAAATTATTTCTTCTTGTGGATTATTTAAAATGAAATAAAAATGTATTTTAAAAGTGTGAATAATATAATACAATCGTTCTAGTTACAGATGAATGCACAATTTAGGAATACTTGTTTTAATATTTTATTATAATATGACCAGCGAAATATTTCGGTATTTACGACTTAACGGCACATCCAAACTGACTTAATCTGTGAAGAGTATCCTAACATATACGAACTGACATTTCAAATTTAATTTCCCATAAAGTGGGCTGAAATGCGCGTTAGTTGCTGCGAGAAATTTCACTTGAAACCATATAAACTGACTATCATACGACTTTTAATCCGCTGATCGGGCATTTCAATTATCAAAATTGGTATTACAAAAGATACGGTACACACTAATAACAATCACTCCCACCCGATTCACTCCAAAACGGCTTTACTTCAACCAACCGACGCGTCAATCTGAATCTATATATCTAGCCTCGTCTCAAAGTTCGGCAAACAATTTCCCTAAGATCTTTGTTCCACTCAACCCCCCACCAAAAGTATCTTCCAGAAAAAAATCCACCCACCAATCCTTAATTTCAATTCAATCTCTATTAATTTTCTACCCAACAAACCGCGACCGCGCGGAATTCAGCCCACCGAAAAGCCCGTCTAAACGCCAGCGAAATTCACATTCGAGCACGGCTTCGTCCACGAATCCGCAACCGAAGTTCGCTCCTACAAGTGTCAGTTTCGGCCGACCGACGTGTCCGATTGCGAGTGGCGTTAAAACCGGCCGAAGTGCCGGAAAAGAAATCGAACACTGGTTACAAACTCGAATTGGAATCGCGGCGTGCTAACGAAACTGTTTTGTTGTTCGCGTGCGTTCCTCGACCCCAAAACTCGTGAAAAAGCCGTCGAAAGGAACCGGGACAAAACGCGACAGGACGAATTTCACTCGGCGTCGGTTGAGACGCGCAGAAAAAAAAATAACAACAGCGATCGGCAACGTACTCACCGAAAAAAGGACAAGTGTTTCGCGGATGTTATCCGTAGTTGTCCGGCGGCGACAGCAAAGACAGATGTGCGACGCGGAATGGGGAAATAGCGTTTATATAAGTGCGCGCGTTTGCGAATCGCCCCTGTCTGCCACCTACGTTCACCCTCGCCCAATCGAGCCACCCTCGACCCCACCAACTTCCCGGCCGCGGTGACTTGCCGCGGGATGGGTGTACGACGAGTCACGGCCAAAACTAATGACAATGGATCATTCATCTTTTTGCATCTCATGCGCCACAGGTGCTATGACCCAATTCACCGACGCCCGTTCAGCCGACAAATTGCGATGCAGCCTGACTCGCCGGATGGGCTTTGCCGGGCCCTTAAATTGAAGATCGGGCTTTGCACTGGATTACGGAGTGTGTTTCGGAGATCATCCTGGGCGCCAATTCAGGACCGATTTTGGAATTGCAATTTGGCGAAGCGGGCCACTTGGCTGCATTGCGGGGGTGGTTGCGGGGTCGTGTCTTAATTACGGACGAGGGTTGGGGGTCGTGTTGGGGATGTTGATTGTAAGTTATGACCGTGGTGATAAATTGGGCTGATTTGTTCGGAGTTATGGAAGTTTCGAAAAACCGGCGCTATTGGTGATAAAATGGACGCTTGAGTTATGAATTGTAATCAAAATCGACTCGCATTAGTTTCACTTTGGCGATTTGTAATTTAGATTTTTCAAGTCTCGTGGCGGAGGGCAATTTGTTTCGTCGGTGATTGATATATGTGTTCGGTTGTTGGGGCGTGTTATTATTCTTGTTATTACAACTTTGCTGTTAAAAGCGCGATTGAGCTTTGACGCGTGTTTTTTTCTTTTTTTTTTCTGTTTCTTTTCGGCTTATTTATCGGTTCAACAAGTTGTTAATACAATGACATTATAGTTAGATCGTAAAATTCGATATCCGATTCGGATGTTTTGGACCATGGGGCTTATTCCAAAATTTCAATTCATCCAATCCAAAATTTAATTTTTTATATTTTGCGTGTATTAAAATAATTTACTGCCAAATAAATATAGTTACGTGTGTTAAGAAATAAATTATGCATAAATTCTGTGAAATAAGTTAATGAATGCAATTATAATTGGCATAAAATATGATCCAATAAAAGAGGAAAATTAAAATGAAGAAGAATTCGTAATATCTAATAACTAAATGTATATAAATGATCGAATAAGAATAATGGACGGAGGCGAATTAAATAAGTAAAATATATTGCGGAAGGATTTTACAGGTTTGTTGTTGTTTATTAATCTATACCAAAATATAAACACGTTATATAAATATATAAATCGTATCACGACCTAACCTTAAAAAGAAATCAATCGTAACGATGGTCATTTAGTATGATTATAGTTTAATATTAAATATACTGTTAAATAAGTTGTATTTCAAAAACATTCGCATTAAGAGTAATTTTCATTTGATATTGAGAATACGACCGTATGACGTGTGTTCACTATAATAAATACAAACGTCGATTCTACATTAATTGCACTATAACGTATGTTTATTTTTCTATCTTCAACGTTTTTATGAAGATACACAAAAATATAGACATCGTGAGAAGGTATGATATTTAATGTACATTATTGTGAATATAATATATAGTACTTGATAGTTTATAAATATTAATGTCCATCATATATATAACAATATTCATTGTGTATGCAATTCTATCTTGCAATTGTTATAAAATAAATCGTAAATTTTACACTAATATTTTTTCAATTTAAAAATTAGTATAATTAATGTTTCATTTTATGAACAAAAACTAATATAAAAAGCTTTACAAAATGCAATCTAAATAATTTAATAATATAATAAATTATAATTAATCATTTGTTTCTTAATTTCATTGGACGAGGTAAACATTAATAACTGTAATAGCACATCGGTGGTGTAATTGTCTTTGTTTAATAAAGTGTAACTTTTTTCGACAAAGTAAATTCTATTCACGATTGTACAATAATAATAATAATTATAATAATAATTAAGATTAAACTACCGTCTTTATAGTTACAATTATAATAATTTCATTTAACGTAATATTAATTGTATTCCGGTTATTCCACTGATTTCAGTTGTAACCCTGCAGCGGTTAATTCTGTCATGGAGAGCTACTGGTTTCATAAGGATTTACTCATATAAATCTTCCTAGACTTCGTTGTAAACAATATATTGTTATAATAATAGCAATATTGATAACTGTTTAATTATATGTAACTTATAAATAATTATGCAAATATAATTGTTAAAATATAAATTTAAACACAATATTTTTGTTTTCGTTCAAATTAACAAAAAAATACTGAATAATTAAGTTTTTTAGTTTTTTTGTTCGTCGTGTATATTAATAATAATAATAATAATAATAATAAAATAAGGTTTTTAACATTCACTTTTAATGGCGGTAATGAAATAATGTTTATTTTTACACTGAGAAAAATTTACTGTTGGATTAATAAACTAGACTGTTCCGCCAACAGTCTTAGACTGTAAAAATGTACAGTTCTGGACTGTACAGTTGACACTGTTATAATTCTGACATTTTAAGGTTATGAATTAATTTGCATATATGTTATTTTATCGAATTAATCATTTGGCATGTTGTCGCAATAGTCCGGACTTATTTTGTTTTATTTTTAAAGACCTATTACTTTTTTTCAGACACCTATTTTTTATAGTCCAGACTGTACAGCGCGGACTGTTAAAGCAACAGTCCATTTTTCTCAGTGTATCATTTGATTGGTTTGATTGAAACAAATAGTAAAGCTGTTCAAACTATATGATCCCAGTTGCATTTACTATAATATTCCAGTAATAACATTATTCTTATATATCAGACGAATATTATTTGTTAAAGTAACCATCGTACTGAATATTTTATTTTACATTTAATTTTATAAATGGATATATATGTTAATATATTAGAACTTATACATTTACATTATTTAAAATCTGTAAATTCATACATTTGTTACACATAACCTCATT
>JABFQC010006254.1:0-10913 GCA_022817085.1 Psilanteris sp. ZL-2020 | reverse complement strand
ATAAGTCTGGACTATTGCTACAACATGCCAAATGATTAATTCTTCATTTTTAAGAATAATATTAATAAGTAAAATAAAATAACACATATGAAAATTAATTCATAACCTTAAAATGTCAGAATTATAAGTATCAACTGTACAGTCCAAAACTGTACATTTTTACAGTCTAGTCTGTTAATCCAACAGTAAATTTTTCTCAGTGTGCTTATTATATTAAATAACAATACAATTATAATTATAATGAAACTAATAAATTATAAACTTATGATACATTTGTAATTTTCTAATTTGTATTACAAAATAATAAAAACGCCTTATCTTTAATTTGGCGTAAATTTCGATTTATTTGAATCAGACATCCTTTCAGGCAGGTGGCAAGATATTAGTTTTATCAATATTTCAACCCACGTATTAATGATAAAATAATTAAATGCAAATTGAAATATAAATAGAATCGAATGAATTAGGTTTGATATTTATTAATTTTGAATTCTATTTTAAAATATAATTTACTAACAATTAAGCTATTATGAATATAAGAAGTAAAGCTTATAACATATTATTCTTATATAATATTGATATTTATTGTTAATAAAACTGAATTATCTGAAATACATATGATATATAATATATAAAAATTATATGCTACATGTATCAGTCCAGTGAAGTAAAATATACTATAATCTTTTTTTAGATATTTTATACGGTTACTAAGATTTGTAGCTACATGGCGAATAAAGTACATATTATATATAATTTTAAAACTTGTTATTTATTAATAATATCAAATGTTTATATGTTTTTAATATATATAATATTTATAATGTATAAAGTTGCAGTTAATCATAATTACACTCATGAAACTATTTTAAGCGAACAATTATTAGTACATATTATATAAAGCTATTATCCTATTCAATTTCAATTCATTAAGCCGCAACTACAAAGTATTTGTGTTGTATTTTCAATACAATTATATATGCAAGTGATACCAATTAAATTCAATTATTCTGTTAATGGCTATATAAAATTTATTACAAAAACAATCGTGTTGTGATTCATTTTTTAAATGCTCAATATTGAAACTTTAAATTGTTTTCTTGTACTTTATAATACATAGATAAATAACATTTATTTAATAACGAAATGAATATGTTTTGATCGTGTAACATTTATATAATTCTCATATAACGCATAACGTCATATTTCTCAATATATTATTTGATTAAAAATTATCTTTATTTACCAATGAATAATTAAATAAATGTATAAAGTAAATTTCACACATAACTACTACTATAAATAAGGAAAGCATATACCTATATATGTAATATCTGTTACTACGTTCTAAACACTGAGAAAAGAAATATAATAAAAGTTACTATTTATATAATAATTTGGGGACAAGTGTGCAAATATAGTAATTTATATAATAAAGTAAATTCAATCAATATATTACTATTTTCGACTATTTTATATGATAAATTTCACTATATTTGCACACTTGTCCTCAAATTATTATATAAATAGTAACTTATTTATTATATTTTTCTTCTCAGTGAATAAATACTGAAGAACCAGCTACATGCTACATGTACAGTAACATTCAGAATTATATTTAAATGCCTATAATCATTCAACCTGTACATATCCTCGGGTGCCGGATCTTCCTAAAATTGAAGATAAGTTTTTCGAATAAATGAAACATGCTAGCTAAAACAGATAATATCTTGTTCGTATAACTTCGCATCTCGTATTTTCCGCAAAATGAAAGTATACTTTTAATTTTCAATGCATCAAACGGATCACTTTCTGTTTATAAATAAGGTTCATACTGTTTGTAAAATATCAATGAATTATTTTCGAAAAATAGTAAGGCAATTTCATTGATAAAATTGCGTATATCCGCATATCCTCGAGAGATATAATATAAGAAAAGTAAATTCATTCAGGCAAGTGGTGCTGAATATTTAAAAAATGAATATATGAATTGATATCAATGACGCTTATAAATGACACTATATATTTCAAATATATTAAGTTTTTAGAAATACAATCCTGTCACTTTGCTAAGTAATATATTCGGTGTTGTAATGGACTGTTACTTATGACTGATACAAGATCTAGCAGAGCGTATACATTCTGTTGTAAATTTAAACTCATATTGACCGAAATCAAATTTAACTTCGAACAGGTAAAAGCGCATAATGCTTGACTGGTAACGTATCCAAGTTGAATAACTTGATGTGAATCAACATTGATCACTCAGACCGGTATTCACCCGTAATTTACGAATACCTATTTATACAAAAATTGTGTTATCTCGATACCATATATCATTTCCTATAAATGGTTAAAAAAGGCATATATAACAATTTTATTTCCATTAGATATATAAAATTTAAATTCTTAAATAATAATACACAGTTTGTCGAAACATAAATTACTGTATGTTAAATTTATTTAATTCATATCTAACTCTTTAAGACCAAGATTCATATATGGATTTCTAATTGTATAATCGATGTTATAATGTATAATTATATGAGACTTACGTGAGAATGTAATATGTAATTGATTAAATTGAATAGTAGGCTAATCCTTTTAAAATTATTAAATTATGGTAATTGTTACTATTTTTATTTTCATAGTCTTGAATCAAATAATACTCATACTTTACAGATGTTAATAATATGCAGAAAACTTTGATGTAGTAAATGTACTGCATACTCATAACGCAGTTTTATAATATATATATATAATATACCCGTAACACTGCAATAGAATTCTCATATCTACCAAACAGCACTACTCCAACATTCCCGTAACATTCTCATAGTATTCCATTGACATTCCCATAACTATTTCGAGGTACTTCCTCATGTAATTTTATTAATTACGCATATTCTAGGTATTGCATTAAAAAGTGTTTACAGGCAATTTATTGTACAATATTAATAACATTTTTTTGTAATTTCTTTATTCTTCTGTATAATAACCGTATATAATGAATGAAAATTGTATATAAATAACTCATTAATATGTATAAAATAACCACATATATAATGATTACGTTTAAATTGCAATTTGAATTTTTTCTAAGTTTCGATCTGACAAAAAGCTTAAATTGATCATTTAAGCCATTGGAAAATACACTCTGTCATCTATAAAATATAATAATTACTTTTCATTTCAATAATATATAAGCAAATCATTAACACAATATTTTTCTTTATTCTAAGAAATTTGACTTTATTTATCCACATGTTATCAAATAAATATTATTGAAATAAAAATTTTAAATTTTGAATATCAGAATATTATATTTATATTACAAAAGAAGAATAATAATTTAAAAATTTCCATTATTATAAGTTTGAATCAATATTAATATTAACAATAAATATTATCCTTTTTATTTTTAGTATCAAAATAATAAATAATGTTAAATTTTGTAATTTTTATATTATCATAATTAATTGTTTTTCTTTACTCATATAATACACATTCATACATATTTAATATAATGTTATAAAAAATATTAATGCACACCGTTGGATAATAAAAATATATAATTCATACACTTTTAATAAGGAAAAAAATTGTAACACAGGTCTATAAATAATTTTTCATCATCACCAAGTGAAATGTAATTTTATAATAATATTATACCATAAAAAATATTATTATAAAATCAATAATATTGAACAAAATGTATCATTATTCAAAGTAACTTATAATATCACTAAAAATACCATTAGGTTCCTTTTAAAAGTAAGTCTGCGATTTTTGTTAAAAAATTTAACATTAATTACCGTTAATATCATGCTATCAAGGTTTCAGAATGTAACGCACAGTAAATAGTAATTGCTGCAGTTTTAACAATAAAAACTCAAACACAGAAAAGAATAAAAAAGAAAAGAAATACGAGACAATTTCAGTAGTAGCGATTGTCTGAACAATCGTACGATGTTACTACTGAATATGCCTTCCGTTTTCTATCCCTCCCTTTTCTCACTAAATCACCCTCTTACTTTCTTGTATATTTGATTACAAGTGAATCTATATATACGATGTCCATATACATATATATAAATGTACGTAATGTTTCTATGTAGGGTATTAACAATAAATCTTAAGATGCATTCAAGCTTACAAACATTACATTTATATACAAAAAATTTAACTATACAATAAATATGTAATATATATATTACATTAATTTATTTGTTAAATAAAAAATTATTAAAAAGTGAAAACGAATACTTTGGTATTTAAAACTGTAATAATTAAAATTCAAAGCACAAAAAATTAATTTGTTTAACTATGTGTACAATACTATATCAATAATAAAAAAGTCTGTATTACATAAATTATACATAATATCATATAAATAATATATAAACAATATTAAGTAGATCAATAATACTAATGATACAATAATTATCTACTAAACTTTTTAAAATAATATGGATGTCAAATATATATATTTTAGTATTTATGAAAGAACGAATACTATTTGCTGTATAAAAGTATCACCGTATCTTTTGAATCATATAAACTTTTGTTGAAAGATGGATAAACATAAAAAAAGTTTACGTTTCCAACAAATAAATTGAAAAACAAACTTTTTAGAATGTTACAAAAAATACAACATTTTAACATTATTTTAATTACTTTGTTTTTTTTCAGATACGCGAGGTTAGTGCAAAGTTTCGAATCCGACGTAAGCGATGATGAAAGTGGAATAGAAGTTGTAAAAGAAGATGACGACTGATGCAAATCAAGAGTCCGTGTCCAATTTGAAATATAGTCAAGTACTAATGTTTGTTTATGATTTACGTTGAGAATGAAAATAGTGAAGGGAAATAGAGAAAGGACTGATATAGTTTGTGTTACGCGTATAATAATATAACATTATATTAAAACTACCAAAAAAATATCGCGTTTTCTACTTACCTTGATAAAACGGATTTGTATTTTGCAAACAAATTCACGAGTAATGAGGATAATACGAAATTTTAATCATAAATTTAATTGTGTCCCGAGAGAATAGAACTGTCACGATCTTTAATTATGAGGTATTCGAACCGGGGTATCGTGAAAAAAAAGAATATAAATAATATGGAATTGTATAATGTTATTAATGAGAATATTGCTCATCTCCTTTTATAATATAGAATTTAACGCTAATTAATTTGTACAGCAATTTTAAAGGATGTTATATTAAAAGTCACATCATCAATGTTGATACGAACAAATATTTAATCTAAATAGACGTATTAGGGCAAACGAATTGCTTTTGATATACCCCGTTTTATTATAAAGTTTTTGAAAGTCTCGAAGAAAATGATTTTTCACACTCGAACGTTGACTTGGAAATACAAAACCGACTTTCAACGTTCTTATTCCAATTTGTATTTAAATTAAAATTCTAACCAAAACTCACCGTTCGAGTGACAAAACAAACGTAACAAATTTTATATTAAGCACTTTTATAGTATTTTTTATTGTTTAAATACGTATACGTTATAGAAAGCGAAAGCGTCGAAGCGATGCTATAAACTTGCGAAGACTCACACGAGCGAATGCTCCTTGCTTTCAAGGAGCACCCGCCAACAAAGGTCAATCGACTTTTTATATGTATAATATTGCAAATATTAAAACGAAAGTTCACCGATGAATTGTTCCTTTATATATACATTTTGTGCGAGCGTGGAATTGGATTATTAAATATACCTTCTCTTGAATAAGCGACAAAGCTAAAACTAACCGAATCAGCAACAGATTTCCTTTGTAAAAAATGTACATTGAGCTTTTGACGAGAAATATTTTATAAGAAATATTTATATAGCACACTTAAGAGCCATTGTATTTCATGTTTTATGCTGTTTATTGGCGTAATTTTGTACGATACTCATGAGAAAGTATTTGTGTGTGTGAACAAGAAAACCATTTTAATATTGCATTTTAAATTATAGACAGGAACAAAGGGACGATAAACGAGCGATAAAAAATCAACCAGAGTGGAAGCGATTTTTCGTATTTATATTTATTAACAATCACTATATTTTTATTGCATCTATAATTGTATAGTTTAAAAAATGGAAGAATAGAGATTCGTCTAATTTGAAGGAGTAACGATAACGCTTTTCTACGCAAAGTTTCGATATTGTTTCGCGGAGACGCGTATGTACATCAAATTTCCTATAGAAATTGTTAAGAAACGTAGCGACGTGCATTCACAATGCAATTCTTTTAAAACCGAGAGGTTTACAAAATATTACAAGCACAAATATACAGCAAAACCTAGGCATTTGTCGTGCGATTTGGTTCTTGCCTGTTTTAACCTACGACGCATATTACAAAACAAAATCAAAGACGCAATAAAGAAATTTCGATTCCACGACCCATAATTCAAAGGTTTTACTGTATACTTCGAAAGTCACAGTTTCTTTGTAAGATCTCGATATGTTTCGCTATATTGAAAACAATAAAAATACAAGACCAAACATATTTCCAATAAAAACGCTACGAACATTAAAAATACATTGATTCTATTTTTTTTCTTTTTTTTGTTCTCTAAATTTTAGTTTCGTGCATTTTCATGTGCAATCGGAGGAACTTGATGCTGCTTTCATTTTGTACCTTGAGTAGAAAGAAGTGTTTTATTCATTTGATATTTATTTCTGGATCGTAATACACGAGTGTTACAACCCTCGATAGAAAGACATCCGCTATCGAAAACGGAATCCGTCCTGGCGTAAATCTAAGGATGAAATTTTATCACTTCCGTTTTGCTATGGACGCTGAAATATCGCAAAATTTTTCTTTATAAGACGCGTGTAAACAACGCAAGCCGTTTCGCCATTCGAGAAACAATGAATATACAAAGTTTACAATGTATTTACAAAGAACAACACGGGTCGACAACGAATTTCGAATCCAATGTATAAATAGCGTTTTTACGGTCTGACTAGATT
Source organism: Psilanteris sp. ZL-2020 (assembly GCA_022817085.1). Classification (NCBI taxonomy): domain Eukaryota; kingdom Metazoa; phylum Arthropoda; class Insecta; order Hymenoptera; family Scelionidae; genus Psilanteris; species Psilanteris sp. ZL-2020. The sequence continues at coordinate 3,930 of JABFQC010006254.1, read as the reverse complement.
TCATTTATATAAGTATGTGTCGCCTTTATTTTTTTGTTCTCTTTACATTATTTGACAGTATTTTTTTAAGATTATATACCGTGTAAGTATGAAAAAGTGACTAGAAATATGCTATGAATAAGCAGAAATTCGCAATCAGCGACTTCTGATTTCGCTTGTCAGTTCCTTTACATATTTAACTTAGTTTACGATCAAATAACAATATCGCAGCTAGAAAAATTGGATTAACTAACGAAAAACTAACACAGGCAATATTGTGTGGTAAAATGAAATTTAACCGCGCAGCTTTATAACTTCATATATTTTATTCAACCAGGCAATATGTAATTTTGCGCTTCCCTTTCATTTTACTGCGAGACCGATTTAATATACGTTAGAGTTCGAACGAATTTTTTTTCGTTTATTAAAAAAAAACTTTGAAAAAGATCGATTAGCTTCGTAATGTTACTTTCCTCTTTACTTTAAGTAATTGAAAATTTCTTCAATTTTTATGCATTTAAAAACAATGCAAAAGTGTAAAAAAAATTTAAACGATTATAAATAATTTAACATTAATATAATTTGTACTTATTATAAATAATTATGAATTCAAATAAACTTCGAAATAATTTACATTCACATAAATTGTAACGCATTTGTATTAAATATATTTCGATTTAATTGCACATTACTTTTTGCATGTAATTATATAAACATTTTAATTTTAACTCATTAAATTAATTTAATTTGTACCCAATAACTTGTGCAACCGTACCTAGACTTAATTAATTATAGTTTACTATTTAAATAACAATCGAGTAAAATACCGTAACATGGTACATTGTATCGCTTATAAAAATTTATTACAAATATGATACTTAAATAATTGCTAGCAATCATTAATTACTATAATATGTAAGTTACAAGAGTATAGAATCATCGTAACAGATTACTATTAAGCGTTGATATTTTTATTATAAATTAACATATGAATATTTATTTAAAACTTATTACGAGAATAGTATTATACAAATTCTATATATTTGGTCGTAAATACATATCAATTTGTTTTCATTATGTTTTTATTAATTCCCTAGTAATAATAATTTTAAATGCATAAAAATATTCATTTAACAACTTTTTATGAATATTATCAACAATACTCAGTATTTCTTTTTTACTGAAATAAAAACCTCTATACTTTATTGAAACAAACAACCTTTAATTATTTTTATATATGTATTAAAAATTATATATATATATATATTACACATTTTTAAATGATTATCGTAGATAAATAGAATGATCGTAAGCTTCAACTAATTTCAGTATTATGATATGTTCATTTTTGTTAACTCGCAAATAAATGTTATATCCCAAGTTAACAAACAAAAGTACACATTTGTTTCAAATAACTAAACTAATATATATTTTAGTTTGACATAATCATATGAATTAAATTTATTAAACGATGTCTTTACATACGACAGCGTTTTATCACAACCAATTTATAGTGAAAAAAACGTAACGGTTAAAAATTGGCATTGTCGTTGAAAGAGAATTATTATAAGAGTGTACAATTATAAAAGTATCGGTATAAATATTAAATGTATGACTAATCACGTTTCTGACGTGTTAAGTCTAAAAAGATCAACAAGATTTTTATTTATTTACAAAGAGTAATAGATCAGGTAAAATACTTATATAAGTTTATCAGAATATAATAATAATAATAAGTTGACGTACATGTATTCCCTTCTCAATCTTTAAACAGCTAAAAGTTCAATTTACTTTAGAATAGTTTTTAAACCTATATATAATTACAGAATATAATACATAAAGAGTAACTTATTTTATCGTAGATAGTTTCATACAAATAAACAAAATAATTTGTCTGCTCGAACAAATTATTCGGTTTTCATGTTCTTTCAGTCTAACGTAGATACTTATCCAGTTTTATTGTCAGAATCAAATTATTGATGTAGAGTCGCGTGTATAACTATCAAGGGTCATTTTAAGAATTAACTTGCACTGTTCTTCACAAGTACCGCGTATAGTCTAATTGAAAGCATCCAAATTTGATACAATTAAAACCGAACGTTCATTAAGCGCGAAAAATGTTTAGAAACACGATACGTATACTGATTCGTAAAAATCGTTTATTGGTATTAATAAAACTGTAAATGAATTAAACGCGTGTGTGTTCGCGTTAAACGGAAATAACAGTGCACCGTTATTACGATAAGTTTCGTTATTAAAAAGGGATTTTATAAATAAATAAAAAGCGAGTTATTCAGTAGTGATAAAAGTGGTCCTGTTACAGAAGCGCATAATTTTTTGCTAGTCTTGAATTAATCCTCGGCCGTTTGCCCTTCTTGCCGTCCCCTTTATTTTTCAGTTCAAGCATTAAACGTTTTTTTCCTGGCTCATTTGATCGGAGATTTTCATTAACGACCTATTATGGTAGGTTCGTCTGCCATCGCCATTTCCTCCGTCGGCGCTTTATCGCGTTTTCGTTTCCTCGAGAAAAGCATAAACGCGCAGCCTGCCAAGAAATTGAACAAGAAAACGAGCCACGCTAAAATTAGAGAAAAATCGTACCGCATTTCTGCACCCTCAGGAAATGTTTCGAACACATTTTTACTTTCGTAATCCACCGATGAGAGAAGAACTTGTATAACAACCATGACACAAGCCGCTGAAATGTAAATTGCGAATTACTGAAATACTCAAATTTATTTATTTAAGTTGAAACTAAGTTTTTCGCGCGATTTATCTGCAGCGCAGTTTAATGTTTGTACGCGCGCTTATAAACAAATGTACTCGTAAACAAATCCCCCCCCCTTCTTCCAATTATTTATAATTTGCATTTCGTGCCATGCGCAAAAACATGCAAAATTATCGTGTAATTCAATAATATGAAACGAATTAAATGAAATTTAGCAAGGCAAATTTCGTGCATAATTTGCGTATGGCAATAAATGAGAATTTTTTTGCCAACTGAAACGCATCGCGTATAAAATAGTAAGTTTTATTTTAAAATAGTTACCTGTTATGTAATGAATACCGCCAGCGAGTCGTTTGAACATATATCGAGGGTTACGAAAGGTATAGATGGAAAAACAGAACCCCATTAACATAACAAATATACTGATCACTGCAAAAGATACCTGGGTTCGAGCATAATCTGAAATATGAATTTGGTTGTTAGTAATGGTAAACCTAATATTTTCAAAATTTCTATTATTTATGGACTTATGTATGAGTATTAAAAATTAATTTGTTCCTTTGGATCATTGGGTATATTTGATGTTAAACAAATTTAATATAAATCAAATTTGGTAGTGAAAAACAATTTTGCTCGCTTAAAAATAATTACAAATTATGAAAATTATATTTGTTTTCTTGTAAATTAAAACTATATTAATTATATATAGTATTTGTTGCATCATTAATTAAAATACTTGCTGTATCACTAACTTTCATTTGACAAATTTATAATACGTCATTATTATAACATGTATATAATTCGTACATACTATATTCAGATACATATATTAATTATGTTTCCTAACTCATTACGTTAAATGTATTTATTTATGAACATTAAATTCCATTAAAATACGTGATTAGATATGAAAATTTAAATTACATTTTATATAAATCAAAACATATTATCTGAAGCATATTTTAAACTATATCCTTAAAAATATAATATCTCTGCGATAGCATTTGAGACTACATTATTATATTAATTTTAGAATGAAAAGGCAATAAAACAATTTTTATTATTTATATATATATTAATGTCAATTATAAATTATTTTCCAATGAAATTATCACCCAATTTTCATACTTTGTAAAATCTCGTTATATATCAAAGTAAGTTAAATAACTTGTATATAATTATTTAATTTTGTAAATGAATTTAAAAAACATGAACTTTACAAC
>JABFQC010006253.1:0-10914 GCA_022817085.1 Psilanteris sp. ZL-2020 | reverse complement strand
AATGTTTATTATGTAATATAAAATTTCTTACATATATAAAGTATAAATAAGAATATTAAAGAAAATTTGGAAATATGATTTCTATAATAGATTCATCTACATCGTTATATATTATTGTCATGGATTTTAAGTTAAAAAATAAAACTGTATAAAAATAAATTTTATATTTCTCGATATTTATTTATATAATTATATAATTTATCTTTAAAAGCTAAATACACAAAATAATACATGTCGAATTTTTCTAAATATTGCAGATTCTATGAAAATTTATTATTGTTTTAATTTTAATTATATTATTTAATTTAATATATTTTAACAATATATAATATATATATATAATGCATATCAGGAATAAAAATATGAGTATAAACTTTACTTCAGATCGGTAGTAACATTTTTTACGTGATATATGTTGAAAAAGGGCGAGTCGCCAAATTTTGTTTCATTGGTTTTATGTTTCAATTTCTCATAAGTTTTGAGTTATGTTGATTTTAAGTTTAGAATTTTTAGTTTTAATTTTTTTTAGTTTTTGTTAATCTTATATTTATTTAATTATTTATTTATATAAGAATTAACGGGATAACGTTTTGTTATTAATATTTTGAGTTTCGATTTCGAGTTTTAATACGTCCCAAAAAACAAAATTGGCTCATGTAGTGATATCACATATTTTCTAGACAGTGTTATATAATTAAATATTTTTTCCATAGTAATATTTTAAAAAATTGTAATTTTACTTTTGGAGAAGATATTCTTTGTAAATAGGAGATAATTGCTTTCTCTATTAAATTGGCTTTTTTAATGTTATTACATATTTTATATACAGAGTTATGATAATGTATCTTCTTTAAATATATTTGGTGATATAACCTATGCTAATATTTACTTATTTGCTGATGGAAGAATATTTTTATATAAAAAAATTTAAACTTTCAAATGAAATTCTTACGTTGTATGTCGACTCGTTTCTTACCAAATAGAATGCAAGTTTATTTGTCATGATATTAAAATAAAAATGATTTTATGTTTAATAAAATATGTTCTCCTATAAATACAGAATGGCCTAAAGTAGTTAAAGGTATAAGACTTTTTATAATTTCAAGCAACAATATTCACTAACCCCATTGCTTTGTACTTGAATAACCACCTTACGGTGGTCCTCCAAGCGATTTTGACAGGTATTATAGATTTTGAAAAATATTTTTAAATTGATTTAATCTTTTCTTGTCATTTAATTCAGACATTCTCTCATTTTAGAAAAATATTAATTAATAAATGATATAATTAATAATGTATATTTATTAAAATTCTGAATGAACTTGTTTTCGAGGTAATAAAAAATGAGTTAAATTGAACATCAACTATTTATTATTAAACATTAAAATTTATATCGCAATATATTCGTCCATTATTAAAGAATGTACTGAATTACTTACAACAAATATCTATGTTATTTAATAATTCTGTATTTTATACCATACTAAAGCCTTTTGCAAACAAACAGCCGTAATCCTCAACGCTTACGCATGCGCAGTTAGTGTAAATTTGTATACATTGGCTGAGTTCTAAAATGACCTTTCAGTACTGAAACAATGAGATAAAAATATGAAAACAAATAATTAAGACAAAGACAAAAGTGCTGAAAATCAATTTTAGAACTCAGCCATTATAGACAGAAAACACAATTGCGCATGCGTCTTACGGCTTGCAACTGTTTGTCTGCGGAGGACTTATCTCCATTGAATCAGGTTTGAAGACCACCTTAAAGGATTTTATCATACTTTATACATTGATAAATTTTAAATAAGTTACCATTAAGTAATAATTTTGAAAAAGTTAATAAAACTATTAACTGCAAATATTTGTCAGAATAAACAAGAAAATTTTACAATACTAATCAAATCTAACTTACGTCTATATTATATAAAATAAAATGTTTAACTTAAAATATATAAAAAAATGAAAAATGAGCATTTTTCTTAAATATCTGATAATATTTTTATAGTTTTAACGGTTAATATATTTTGAATATAATTACATAAAAACATACCTGTTTATACATATTTATACATAAATTTATATTTATAAAAATAATATAATATAATTAAAAGCCAAAATACGATTAAAAATGTCACATTTATTTAATATACTGAATTATTATATTATTCCATTCGATATTACAAAATCATTGTTGTTTAAGTTCTACATGATTATGATATTTTTATTTTAAATTTGTCCTGTATCTCTAAAATGATTTCATACAGTTACATTCATTCGCATAAACCAATAATAATTACGATATCGTTTCAATATGCATAGTTAAAAAAAATATGCCAATTATCTTTCAGCAACAAACTTTAATATATTTTACATCATGTATTATTTCCATAATAGTAACTTACAATTATACAAGTTTGAAATAATTATAAAAAAATAATTTGATAAATTATTGCAAAGTGTTATAATATTAAATGATGCAATTAATTATCTTTATTATCCTGACATTTAAAAATATAACAGATAAAATTCTGGATAAAATTAATTAATTTGATATATAATAGCCAGTAACAAAAACTATGTTTTCCACAATAATATTATTTATAAAAATATATTATCAATTACTTTAATTAACAAAAAAGTACTACTTCTAATAATAATGAAGTTAATATAAATTTGTTTTAAAATATGCATAATTAGTTACATTAAAATAAATAAAATTATATATATAAAATAAAATATTAACAAAAAAATACTATTTTTCTTCGAAGCATTAACTTGATATATCAATTTTTATTTGTATATTATTATAATTAATTATGTTTTTCGATCTATGTATAATCACTTAAAAAAGTAACTAAAACTGATTACCAAAAGCATCGCTTTGCAAATTGTAATAATGCACAGCATTTAAAAGTCTTTCGTTTCTTCTTCGCTTGAAAAAGCATTAAAAAATACGAAAGATGCCTTACATTAAATAATACAATATAATTCTTGATTAATGCATAATTCAGTTTCTTTAATGGAATTCTATTTTCCCATAACAGATTTAAAATCAACTAATTCAATAAATAGATGTATAAATACACTATATTTTATTCAATTATATATAATCTGGTGTAATTATTTATTTTTAATCCACATAAAAACAACAAAAAACTTATTTAAGAATATAATCATTGTAATGAAACAATGTTTATTCTATTTGTTTTTTCTTTTTTTTTATAAATATCTACTCGCAAAACCATTAATTAATCAATCGAATTATGCAGAATGTATTTTCACTTTCACTTTGATATTTTCTCTTTATAATTTAGTACGCGTAATACTTATTGGAAATATGGTTCTTAAAATTTCCTCGCTTTAACCTTACTGTATTGCTTGAACATAATTTATCTATTAAAATTGAATTTTAGAGATATTGTTTCAATTGTAAAAATTCATCATGGGCTACATCATTTAAAGTCAGCAGAGGAAAATTTAAAAATCGGTATACATAGCCGAAAATGCTCCCTGAACTTGATCTTTTAAGATCTATATATAAGATCTAAATAAGATTCAATTGAAGACAAAATCTATAATTCGCAGTATATACGTGTATACGCATCAATAGTATCAACTGATTTTATAACCTATATACAGGAAATATAAATCTAACAACTACAAGAATCTTTTCCACCTGACTGTTGGCCTGAAATACCCGGTAAATTAGTGCGTCCTGGTTGACTCGGATTATGTTGTACTCCTGATTCGGCAGCATTCAAATCCAATCTAAAAACATAAGAAAAACATTTATTAATTAAACATTTCCATTTACTTCATATTATACCTATAATATTCTAATAAAGTCTAAACATATTTTAAAATTCTCAATCACATTTACAGCATGCATGTTTTTTGTTATTCCAAATACTTTAATATACTCAAAAATAATACTAATAATTTATTTATTTATTGTTTAACGGACAAATGTCCATGTTCGATTAATATTTTATGTTGTTATGTTTTTATGTATAAATAAAAAAAAATTAATTATTTTATGTTGAAATTATTATACTTATCAAAAAATAAATATATACGTTTGAGACAAACATTTGGTTAATATTATTATATTATTATTAAAAATATGTTAATTTTTTGCTAATTATAGTTTTTTATCAATGAATTCATAATTTCAGTATTATTCTTTCTGGGCAGTGTTTCATGTATTTGATTATTTAATGTAAATCTTTTTTAATCACATTAAATTTACAAGAGATGGTAAATGAATGATAGCTAAATTTAAATTTATTATTTTTAATATTTATATTTTTACATACTAAGTTGTTATTTATTGAACAAAATTGTTTTCAAAATGCATATGACTATGTCAATGACTTAATAAAGTTCAATATTATGGGCTGCTAATACAAATCAGAGTTACACAGTTCAAGTATCAATAATATCAATAATAATTAAGATGTCAAAAAAGAATGAGGTTCAAAATAGTCAAATTCGACCACATGATATAAATTAGACATACTTCTAAAAAGCGATCTAAATAAAATTACATAGTAACATACTGAAAACTACATTTGTTTACTAATTTCGATATTATTATTATTATTAATCTTTGTATTTAAACTTACATTAAAAATCGAATTTTAATTTTTATACATATATATACCACACATAAATAATAAAAATTCATATATTAGGCCAGTGTAACACTACTCTCGATAAGTTACGTCGCTAGAGATGCGACTTCCACAAAGCATATAATAATTAATATAGAAACAATAGAGATAACCAATTTATTTACTAATTTCTACAAACACTAGACACAAGAAAGTGATTATTTTTAAATTTAATATTTACTAATACAAATAGAATAATTTCTCAGTTTCTTAACAAAATTATATATTTAGTTTTTAAATTATTCAAGTAAAAAAAGAATCAGTTAACATTTTACTAAAATATTGATAATGTCATTAACGCAATAACATAGAAATTTAAGCAAAATCTGTTGTTTTTTGCAAAATTGACACAACTACGTTAATTTTAATATTTCTTTAAAACATTGTCTCATAAATTGAAATAAATATTTAAATAATATTAATTATATTATTAGTTACAGTGGATTATAGATAACATAAAGTATAATAATTACATTAGAGATGAATATATATATTATATATATATAAACAATTTAAAGTTAAAGGTTTTGAAATTATAATGTATTTAAGGAGTATCTAAAGAATTTAAAGAGTATTTAAGGTATTAAACCTTAAAACAAAAAATTCTTTTTCGTTTGAGCATTGAGACATATTTTACGATTATTGAAATTATAGTTGCATGAAGCCAAAATATTCTTTGCGCACATCTGTACGCTTGTTATAACAATATATCAAAAGGCCATGGTCTTCATTTATGAAACATTATCACAAATGATAATTTGATGGCATGATGATAAATATAAATCAGAATTAAAATGAAAGTTTGCATCCACGTTATATTGAAAGCTTGAACTATACGAAAAAAATATTTGTTTGGTAGTTAAGTACCAAAATGTAAATGCTTTGTTCTTGATAATATTTATGTTATCTTAAACTAAACAAACTTATAATATTTTACATATTAATTATATTTTAAACCATTATTAAATTAGAATAATTATACATATGTATATATTTCCATTCATACTAAATTCACAAAATGGTTAAAAGTAAAATATTTTATTTATACCCATAATCATTGGAAATTAAAATTATATAATAAATTCACAAAACTGGCCATTTGAATGGTAATACCCGTTTAAGTATTTCTTATATATTTTTGGTTCGTAATTGATTTGTTAAAGATGAATCATCGAAATATATATTTTAATATAATTAAAAAATTTATTAAAATGGATAATTCATACTTGATTAAAAATTAATTATATTTATTATAAGAATACAATATATATAAATACATGATATATAAATAATATATTACTTATATTTGCAAGTCATCTGCACAGAGAAGACTTGTATTAAATTACAAGGAATATGCTACATCACTGTTATTAAGGATATAATACTGATCGAATAATGTAACCTTGAACAAACTTCATTGACCATACATGTATTTTAAAAAAGTAATGTTTCTTAAATTATAATACCAAAAGAAAATGCGTGACAATAATATTTCATTCATTAATTATTAAAAATAAATAAAAAAGAATATAGTAATATTAATACGCCCTATATATTAACTGATTCTACAAAACTAAAAAAATATAATAAGAACACACCATTGATTATATATATTATGCTTGGAAATTTTCAATTCATTCTATCATATAAAGTAGTAAACATTAATTTTAAATTAATTATTATTATATATATATTATTATAATATAATTGTAGTTTAAAATTATTGGATATAGAACCATAATAATTTAAATATGTAATGTCTGTAAGTATTATATACTATAGTGTAACTTTGACTAATATATATTTATAAATAATTCTAGGAGCAACGAACTAAAAAACTTGTATATATAAACATAAAATTGTATATATTAAATTATATTAAAAAATTAAAAATATTTTAGTATACTCTTACGAAGCTGTTATAAATAAACTTATATGTAATTAAACGCAAGTCATATAACTACTAAATCCTAATTATATAAGTAATCATTAAATACTTAAGTATATTTATTTATATTTACCTTCCATCTTGAATACTCTCATGTATCTTTTTAGCTGTCTCCAAAAAGGCTTCTTCAACATTATTTCCTCTGTATAAAAAATAAATCAAATTTACTTTATTGTAAGAAAATAATATAAAAAATATATATATTTTTTAAAATAAAATATATCTTACGATTTTGCACTGGCTTCAACAAACATAAGATTGTTATCTTTAGCAAATTGTTCTGCCTCTTCGTAAGTCACATCTCTTGTTTCTTCTAAATCACTCTTATTACCAATCAAGAAAATCACCTACATCATAATTATAATTAATTATAAATAAGTATTACAAAATAATGATAAAAACTATTAAATTTAAAAAAAACTGCATTAATAAAATTTATGTTTAGACTTATTAAATAATAAAACATTTATTTTGAAAAACTTATGAAAATGTTCTTTTGAATTTTTATAAAGCTTGATTTTGATTTTATATAAAATGAAACATAACTAAGTCTGTATTTTAATAAATAAAAATTTATTTATTATATATTTTATATTACTCTAACATTGATAATAGTATACAATTATTTACTTATTTATAAAATTAAAATTTTCAATTATAAATTAAAAATTGTTTCATTTTATTTGAAACAGTTTCATTCTCTTTATGCAAAATTATTATTTTTTATAAAATCATCATAAATATAAAAACTTACTGTGCTAGGATTAGTAAGATGTCTTGTATCAGTCAACCAATCACTTAAATGATTGTAAGAAGATCGACGAGTTATATCATAAACCATTAAGGCACCTGCAGCACCTCGATAATATGATCTGTAATGTATAACTTGATTGAAAAGACAGTTAATAATTTGATTATTAAAAAATTATAATATTATTTTTCCTTAAACACTACTTATTATTAATCACTTTCATCATTAAAAGTATATTGAATAAAATATACATGTATATATACACATGATTATTTCAGTTACCGTGTAACTGCTCTAAATCGTTCTTGACCAGCAGTATCCCAAATTTGTAATTTAATTTTTTGCCCAGCCACTTCTATAATTCTAGTTCCAAATTCAACCCCTATTGTATGAGGACAATCTGCCATGACTGCAAGTCAAACAATTATAATGATAAATATAAATATTAATTTTTTGTGACTTTTGATTTTAAATTGATTTATAAATTGTAAATATTAAAGAATCAATACTGGTCAAATAATTATTTTTTTAAATAAAATAATTAAATTAAACAAAAATAAAAAATTTGTCAATAAAAATTAGAATTGCCATTTAATATTTTTAATTATTATATATAATGTAAATAAACTGGAAGTTTATAAATATTAATTTATTTAATAAAAAATTATATTATCAATAATACTTAATTCATAATAAAACTACATAATGTTTCTAATTTATAATTATTTAATTTTATTATTTGTTATTTATTTTATATACTTAATTTTAACATTAATTAAAAATTAATATTTATGATTGCATACATTTCTTTTCTGTAAATTGATGTAAAAGACATGATTTTCCTACACCCATATCACCAATAATGATATATTTAAAAATATAAGAATAGTTATAAGGTCCAGTCGACATGTTGAAACTTCAATAATATCACCTGAAAAATAGATATCATTTATTACAATTCATAAAAATTAACTACGAAAGCTAAAAGAATCAAACAAAAGTAAGTTATAATTTAAAATATATTTATGTACTACCATATATTCCAGTTAAAAAAGATTATACAATCAAAATTATTTTACAAACTTTTTAATATCATCATTACCACATTTATGATAACCACTGAGATAACATGAGTATACTAAATTAAAAAAAACTTCAATTGATACAGACGTTTGAAATTTTATTTATCATTATAAATAATGGTAAAATGATATTCTATTATATATTTAAATAATTTCATTAAATATTTTAATAAGAAATCAATAAATCAAATGAGATATATATTATAATCATTAATCTTGTATTTGTATAATTAAATTATATTTTAAAATAAAAATAAATTGTTTCATATATAATTTAAAACGTATTAACAAAAACTTTATAATAATAATAAAAAAAGTATACATATAAAAATATGTGTTCGTGTGTGTGTGTGTGTGTGTAATGATATAAAATAATTTAACTATATTATTCAAGAACGGGACGTTAATAAAGATAACATTGTTTAATGCCAAACGTAATATAAAGCAGGCATTAATTAATATAAAGAGCTAGTTATATTTTTTTCATGATAACCAACAAATAGTAAGAACTATATTTAATCGATATTTGAATATATTCGATTATGAAGAATCTGTATTTTCGCACGATTAACAAATTTTACATTATACAACAATTAACTAATAAATATTTAAGAATACATTGTGTTTTCACCTACTACTCAAATAGTTGATACTGATTTGCAAGGGATGTTGGAAACACTTTCTTAAATTTACGGCACCTATTAATTTATGAGTTTCTCTTTTAATCGAAAAAGAGAACACACACACTATATGAATTACACCTTACTGTTTCATGAAATGTATATTGAAACCAATATTGAAACGTCAAAAGCTTTTTGTAACAACGTCCAATGTTAATACAATATGGCAGAACACTGACTCACCGTACCGTTTCACTGTTGGTCGAACGACAGCAATGGTCAAATATCTATCCACCTGTTTTGCTTATTTGGATCGAATTTTTTTTTCTTTTTTTTACTAATTCATGCAACACGAATTATCATTATTTCGCATTATTTGTCATTTATATACCATTACATATAAAATCTTATTTACGAATAGAATTTTATAACTAAACAATACTTTAATGCTCCAATGAAAAATGCGATCTATAAGAAACACTATTTGAATATAAATATTAACTATAATTACTGTTCAAGAATTCTTTATTATATAAATTTTGGATAAAATATGACCTTTATAAAAGCAAAAAAACTAATTACAAAATAAATATAATTTTAGTTATTTATTACTCTATATAGAGTAATCGTAAATATGAAAGAAAATAGTTACTTTTAGGGAATTTAATCCAATGTAAAATATAAATAATAATGTGAAATTTATTTTATTCTAATAATGCATTCGTTTTTTTTTTTTTTTTTTTTTTTTTTAAACTAAATTGGAATTCTAAGAACTAGTCTACGATCAAGGGTCGCGGCAGCGACCCGTCGAGCCAAGGTTCGACGAGTCGCAACATTAAATATACTGGATTTGAATACACCATAAATATGCAGTAGTATATGGAAGAATATTATTAAATATACTACTACTACTTCATGCCTACATGAATAAAATACGTTAAAATAAAAACACTCTTCCCCGAAAAAAATATTTATGAAGAAATTCCGCAAAAAATTTCTTAAGGTGAAATAGAACATTTGTTGCAACGGAGTCAGGGTTTTGCTATTTTGTATAATTCTATTTTTTATTTTAAGTACCTAATAAATTTCAGCCGATTCTTCATAAATAGGAAAATCATAATCTAATATAAAAACAATTTCTATACAATAGTTTTATTGTAATTTGTCACGGCGTTTTTTTCTCACCTCAGAAACGAGGTGACAACTTCCATCCATAATAATCTGTAATAGAATAATTTTACTTACAAATATTATTCTTTTAGAGTGATAAAGTCGGCTGAAATTATTATTGTGATATATAATTGTGTTATAACCGTTTTTTCTTAAAATGCCTTAATTTGGTATTAATCGGTTTCTATTTCACCTTAAGAGTGAATAAGAGATTCTCGAAGTCTAATGTAACGGGTTTAGAATATATTTTTATTGTTTCATATTATTCTATGAATTAATTACATTTAATTATTTTAAGGTATTCTATATTTATAGGAGAACCTATTGTAATTAAAAAGAAGCATTTTTAATTTACATTTTTCGTTCGCTGCGGATTGTTATAACAGATATGTTCACATTGAAATATATTATCTTGAAGTGAGAAAATGTCCTAAAGTATTTGTAAAATTTAAGTCTGTATATTATTATGATAAATATGTCAGAATATTTATTTTTATGTTAATATACGCATGTTGTTCTAACATAATGTGAGTGGTAGGATTAAGGTGGTTCTTCAATCGATTTTGACAGATATTGCAGATTTCGTTATATTTTCATTAATTTATTCAATACGTTTATTTTTCGCATATAGCCACATTTTCTCATTTTTATAGAATTTATTTAATGT
>JABFQC010006252.1:0-10916 GCA_022817085.1 Psilanteris sp. ZL-2020 | reverse complement strand
ATTCCCACAAGGGCTCAAATGAATAATTAATCAAGTATCTCTCTCTCTTTCATAACCTATAAACAATAAGAGTTAGTGGCGTACGAGGCATTCTCAGTCTCATAGCCAGTAAAGACAACAACAACAATTATACATAATAAGAATGATAAATATTTTTATTATTTAAGATCTCCACACCAATTCTATTATTTTATATAACCAATTTAAGTTTTGATCCTATAATTATTAAATATAATACGTATTATGTTTCAATATCAGTGATATAATAATTATCCTTTTTCATATTCTCAATAAAAACATACGTTAATTGAAAATATCAATATTGATTTTATAATTGTAGGTTTTGTAAATTATACAATGTTACCAAAAGATGCTTATCTCCATTTACATGGAATTATTTCCATTGGAGTATAATTAATTTTTGACAATTGTCACATTGTGAGTTTTGCTGACTAGAAAAGGGACATTAAATGGGAGTTAGTAACTTCAGTCTTGCTTTTTACTTTTATCATCAACACCGTTTGCGCTCAAAGCTCGTGCACTTTCACGACGAAGCTGATAATCAATGACAAGTCGACCCATTAACATGAAAAAAAACACCTAAAAACAACAAACATTTTAAAAATCTAGAAAATACAATTTTATTTGAAGGTTATTTAATGTTACAATAATAATTTACTAAAAGTGAACAAATTTTAAAATATAATTTGTTTAATATTATAATTTTAATTATCATATTTCCTGATAGCCAGACAGCATGTAAATCATTTACTTTTAATTAATTACTTTTATTATTAATTAATTATTTATGTAATTAATTAATTACATTTAAAGTTTACATGCTACAGACTCTGCAGTTTATTCAATTGAGTTCTAATATTATGAAATAAAGCAAACATGTCACTGTACATGTACACTGTAAAGATGTCAGTGTATGTATAACATTCTTTAAAATTCTTCTTTTTTTCAGTGAGTACATTTTAAGTTTAGTCAAGAAAGATTCATATGCATACGTATGCCTGTCTATCAGTGTACCAAGTCTATATAAATATTGCCTCAAATTTGTGTTGAATACTTTCAATAAAGTCTATATTAAATTTAGTGAAAGGTAACCATACTTCAATGGCATATTCAATTTGGGGTCTAACTAAAGAGAAATATAACAATTTGTAGATATGAGAGTTGTAAAATATGGAGCTATTTCTGTTAATAAATGCCAACATCTTTTTAGATTCAGCCACAATCTATCTCATGTTGATTGAAAGATCCGTTATTAGAGTACAAGACATCTTTCATTTTATTGACTATTTAAAGTTCACAATTATCAATTTTGTACGTAAAGTGTCTGTTAATAGAGCTAAATAAAATATGATGTGAAGCCTTCGGCAATGTCTTTGTTATCATGAAATACAGTGGTGCCTTCTTTTAAGTCTGGCAGACTTTTGTAATGAGTTAGAGATTTTCTAGGTTTAAAAAATTATTTCACATCCTTGTTAATATCATTCTCGATTTTTATGTTTTTTTATAAAGACTGTTTCTATTAACGCATTTTACCCATATTTCGATAAGTATTATAATTTCATAATCAATAGCTATTGTAAAATTAGATAATTCCAATAGTTTGGTATTTAGTCTTCGAACATTTTGATAAGATTTCGATAAATGATTCCTCTTCACTATTTCTCCGCAAAGTTTATGTAAAGGTACTTATATGTATTTTTTTATTAACTATCTGATGTTTTCCTCTAAGGTATTTAATGGTCAGATCACATTCGCCATCTTTCTGTCCAGAATCCAGTTTTGCTTGGATAGCTCTCAAATTGTTTCTTTGATTAATTGTTAAATCATTGGTAATTTTTACTGTTTATTATCAACAATTTTTCTATATCTGAATAATGTTTTAACTGTTGACGAGTTATTAAATGAAACTTTTATTGATCTTGATTTTGTATTCCGAGATTCGCCAAATATCTCAGCAAAGATTCCTTCCTGAATTGAATTAAATTGAGATAAAATCAAGTTTGACTTCTCCATTCTAGTTGAAAATTTCTTGAAGAGGTCATCTTTATGTGTATATATGAATTAATTTGTAATATTAATGAATTTATAATAAAATTATGGATACAATTATGGATATACAGGAAAAAAAATATATGTAATGTTTATTTAACATTTACATAAAGCTGGCTATCAGGGTTATTATATTCATTTTATATATAAAATAAATATTATCAAATATATTAATTTACATAATTATATGTTCAATAAATTAAAAATAGATAGTTATGAAGATAGTAAAATACATACTAATGCTGGTGCAATCCTTTCAAACTTATCATTTACCATATAATGGGAATAAACAGCCATTATCATTAGCAAGAGTAAAACTGTATTTGACGCATTTTGTACTTTAGCTGTAAAATGATAAATTTTTTATTTAATTTTGATAAATTAATTTAAATGAAATAAATTTAGAAAAAATATATATAATTTAAAATTTCAATTACTTAATGATCTTAAAATAAATTATTGAATTATTGAAGTCTTAATTTCCACTAGACAATAACAAACATTTATGATTTATAAAACTGTAATTTTAATTTTAATCAGAATAAGTTTTACTATTCCAATTAAATCTTGTCTATTTTTCATATTAATAGTTGGAATATATATATTTGAAGTTAGTGATATCTAAAAAAAAATTTATTGAAAATTAGTTGTAAATTATTATATATATATGTATAGACACCCAGGCTAACGTTCACAAAAATCACAACACAAAATACATATCAAGTAAATATTCTTAATGTTTTTGCTACAGATGTATGCATAATACAGATAGCTAAATCCTCTTTTTTATTTCTTATGGCCTTCTAACCAAAGTAGAATATATAAGTTTGTATCTATTTTATATTTATTTATATATATTGTATATTTTTATATATATTTATGTTTATATGTATTATATGTAATTACTACTATTTTTACAAAACTTATTATCAACAAATACATATTTATAATTAGTTCAAATTAATAGCAATTCCAGAATTGATTTCCTTTTATTTAAAAAACAAAATTTTTTGCATGATCAGATACATTTATTACTATTGCAATTAAATAATTTCGAAGATGCTACTTTAACTATTGTTTACACATCTTATTACTATATATATTAACAACTTAAAAACATGTAAAAACTAAGTTTTTATTAAATATATTTAATAATTTATCATCTATAGTATTGCAATTGCAATAAATATGTACAAAATATGCAACACACATTGCAGATAATTTATTTTATATACTAAAGTTCTTGATTTCAACACTAATTGATCCGAATACATTATAAATCATTAAATGTTTTGTCATCTGTGAATATATAGAATGAACTTGTAAAACTAAATCAGGGATCAATATTAAAACAAAACTATTGAATTGGAATAGAATTATAACAGAAATATATAGTAAACGTACAATTTGGTATGAACATCATAGCGAGACCACAAATAATTTCAAGTGATCCCACCACCCTCCTGTACCATTTACTAGGGACCTTGAAATCCAACGTGCTTGCTAGAGGGAAGACCTTTGCATATTTAACATACTCCTTCCGCTGTAACATAGAAGTACAAAGCTTGTCAAATTGATCTCTGAACGAAAAGAAAAATACTGGCATAAGTCCAACTGGTCAGCTGTCATGGGCTCGACTGTGGCAATGGATTACTAAAATAACCAACCTAATAAGATGTCAATTTCTGTAGATACTATTGTGAATTTTATTTTTTAAGAAATATATAAAATTTAAAAATAATAACAATATAAATAGCTAAAAAATTGTATATAAATAATTGATACTATATTATATTTTCTTTATATGTTTATATAATACATGTATACATATATTAAAAATATATTGTTTTATTTTATTTAGTTTTATTAAACACATATAGATTTTCAGCAGTTTGTATTTTTTAATACAGACTTTCAATAATTATCAACTACATTTATAAAGTATTGACAATTTTAAAAATTCTTTGCAGTTCAATTCGATATATTATTTCTATCAAAATAAATATAATCTGAATTTCTACACTATTGTAGTTTAATATGTATTAATGTAATTATTTTAATTTATCTACTTATAATAAAATATAGATATTAATGGTAACATTACATTAGATATTATAATTTAATAATATTAAATAAACGTACGTTCATAAAATAAACGTACACATAATACAGAAAGCTTGGATTCGTTCGGTAAATGATAATAACTAGCTAACTAGATAATAAATTTGAAACCATTAAAATCATAGTTGAATAAATTAACAAAACAATGAGATTCTAGAATAAATGTAAACAATTATATATGAGTTCGTAATATTTCAAATTTAAATACAAAAACAATTATTTATATTTAACCATTGTATGATACCTGTACGCCCGCTCGAGATACGGCCCTGCGCACCCCGGCGTTTATGCTGTAATTACATAACTGCGCTTTTATTAGCGTCACCGACACTCACCAGGTCTTTATGCAGATCTTTGGAGATGTACGACGTGAGTTTCATTGAGCCAACTAGTACAAAAAATACGCCTAGAAGTATTGACAATGACCGCAGCACGATGGACCCCATGTTTTTAGTCAACAACTAATCGATCACAAACACAAAATTCCTTTCACCTATAATATTCCTGCGTTTTAATAAACTGTCACTAAATTTACAATCAAACACTAAATCACTGATCCGTTCTTCGAATTATTTTTTTTTTATTTTTGCGTCGACTTAACTACTATTTTATCAGTATATTATGTACTATGCTCCTTAGATTTATTTATCTCACAATTTGGTAAACATTATTGCAACTATAGAAAAGTCAACAATACTGTGACGCGAAAATATCGCAAACTGCAAAGTCGACGACGCCGCTCACAGTACAGTCATAGTCATACAGCTCATACGAATCACAGTATATATTCAGTCTGCGAAACGTGCGCAGAGTGATGAAGTGACGTCACACCCACGGTTTCGGTCGACGAACGCCCCCGGTTCCGCGCGCGTCATCCCCATCCCGGCAAACCGTTAACGATTGATGCTGATTGGCGAGTTGGACCCTCCGAAGCTCCGAACACACCAAACCCATATGGTCACAATTTGGAAATGCATTTTTAACGGCATAAACAAAAATGACATAATAGCGGGATGTAGTCGATGTATGGGGGTGGGTTTGTGATCGCGGGGGCCGTTGTAGTTATATCCCAAAATGTAATGTCCTTATTTAATATATTTTATTATATTTAAGAATAGGCTTGCATTATATTTTTTGAATATGAAGAAATTTAAAATTGAACTAAAATCTTATAAAATTAGGAATAATAAACGAATAAATAAATGATGAAAAATATATACGATAGAATGAAAATTGCAGTTTTAATAATGTTCTAAATTTATTTCTAAAAACATATCTATACCATTATCAATCATATATATATATATATATATATATATATAAATATATATAATATATATATATAGTAAACTAAAGTATGATCCTGAATTCTTCACCAAATTATACGTGCATTTTTTTTAATTTTTAAAGAATTTAGGGGAGGCGTAGTTCCATAAAATGTATAATGCGAATGGTCGTTATGAGGATGCATAAATCTGACAACAGTGTAAAATAACTGTAAAATACCCCAAAACTACCACAACCGTAACAAGTCGATTTATGTCCGAATTAATATTCTGAAGGTTTTGTTAATACAAAATGGTACTGGGGAACCCCCGATCTCGCAGTTTAGTTTAGTTAAAATTTTTCAGTGTGGAGGAGGGCGCTCCTGAGTCCACCTCAGCAACAAATTTACACACAATTTTGCACATTCAATCCCGTAGTTAGAGATCTCGAATGTAATGGGATCTTTATAACAACCGGATGAAATAATTGTTTATATATTTATATAAATTTATCTAATGACATATTCGAGAGTAGACCAGTAAAATACAATACTAGGGCCCTCTGAGGCCTCGAATTTGTAGTATGGCTAGATCTTTTAAAGGGAGCTTGGGGGTGGAACCAGCGTTACCAAACGTGTTGTACTATTTGGGTTTATGTCTTTGTCTTACTGACAGTCTTTCCATATAAAGCGTTGTACCATCATTGTACAATAGTACAACGTTTGGTAATGCTGGGTGGAACCCTCATTTGGGTCCACCCCCCAAATTCTGCAATCCTTTGTGAGGGTAGCCGAAAGCCGCCCAAAATGCGCTCAAAAAGCTACTATCCTTGAAACTGCCATTAGATAAATTTATATATATAGGTTTATGGCAAGGATCCTAAAATAGAGATTTCCAAACCTGCAAATGTATATGTATAGTTATAATAAATACTTATTTATTATATAATAATAATAAAATATTATTAAATTATTTTATACCATCCTAAAATGTTATTACAAAATTTCAAACATATTAGAATAATATATACCAAGTATATTTCAAAGCTCTTTATACACTATTATATGAAATGTAATTAAAAATTGCAATATATGTATATTTAATATTAGCTTTTATGCTTGCACGTTGCTAACATTTAACTCCACTTTCAATAACAACTGTAATTACCAAATACACAGTTTACTAAACTTTGCTTAATATCTCTAACAAAAATATACGTTCATTATTGATGTCCGAACATTAAATGCTTTAGTATATATAATAATAATAATAATAATAATAATAATAATAGTAATAATAGTTAAGTTCCAAAGTCAATTTTAGAACTATTCTGTTTCGTCTAACATATATGATGTTTTCATATTTTTATCTCATAAAATCATTACTGAAAGCTTATTTTGGAACGTGGTCAATGCTCCAGCATTTCATATATATATATATATATATATATATATATATATGCTATTTACATTATATTGCTATATTATATACTATATTGTTATAAAAGTACGGATTTGTATAATAATTATGTTAAAATGAAAAATAATATTTAATATCACATTATTTAATAATAAAAAAATATTATAATTATATTTTAATATTATTATAATTATTACAGCTAATCAAAAATATTAATTTAAAACTTAATTTTTCATTCAGAAATTTAAAGTTTTTGAAAGTCATCAATTCTGATTAAAGATGTTCAAAAGGCTATGTGATATATATATATTTATATATTAACCTTTGTTGATGTATTGATTTGTATCTCCTTTTTAAAATTCTAAAAGCACTCACACAGAAGTGTTCAGATATGTAAAGGCATATCGTGAGTGATGATGAAGTACTAATTTTAAGTTTACTGAACAATACATTTTTAATATTAAAAATATCATTTAATTAATGAAATAAGCCTTAATAAGAAATCAATTTTGAAGAAATCAATATACATAATACTATATACTATAATTAAATAATTCACGCAAATGTTTGTAGTAAGGATATATGCTGAAATTGAAGATTTCGAATTTGATTCTTATAAATATATAATATATACTTAGTAAAAAAATCAATACCCCGGGTAGAAACAAAAATTGTCACTTTTCAAACCCTTAGAATTATTTTAAATTTGATTAGAACGACTCCATATTTTTTTTTTACCTTGAACTTCAAACCTTTAATTTTAAGGTACTTTTGGTAGATTATATTTTCATTTTATTCACCTCTTTCATCCACTTTTTCAATGATAATTTTTAAAACATTTTTAATGTATAATAAGATAAATTTTAAACATTTTATACAGCATCTAAAACTTTGGTCATTTCTATTGTGCCCACAGAAAAATTCAATACGATAAGCATTGATAAAGTTATGCGTATTTTGACATGCATTATACTTTTTTTCAATATATAACGAATATTTTATTTTTAACCACCAACGTTAGCGTTAAACGATGTACACCACTTAAAGTCATTAGTCGGATTTTACATGACATGTATTCTTAAAACGACATTATTTAAGGGTAGTTATTTATAAACATTGTTCTCACCTCATTCTCAATATTTTTTGTTAGTTTTTGTTAGTTTTTGTCAACCTGCACAGTGAATCGTATTTGCAGTCTCTCACACATCTTGCAATGTAAAGTGTGGTTTCTAGAGTGAGTGTTTGATGAAGATGAGTACTAAATAATTCTTATTTTGTCTTATTATGTCAAAAACGGTAAGAGTTTATTTATTTTTGTTTATTCTGTTTTATCTGATTAAAATGTTTTCAAAAAATTTGATTTTAATTTATTAATCTATATATTAATCATAAACATTAATAAAAAAACCTATAACTAAAATATATATAAATTATATTAAAACTTTTTATAATATAATATTTATAAAGGATTATAATAATCAAATTATTCAAATTCAACAAATATAAAAATATGTTTATTATTTGTTTTATAAGCATTTTTAATAATGTATAAAAATTATATTACATTTCATTCCATTATTAATTAAATTTGTTTACACATATTCACATTAATTAAATGCTACTATATATTATGTACAGTGCACAAATTGTATATTTTCAAATAAAAAAAAATTAATATGTAATGTGCATATTTACAACAGTCTAAAAATTACAATAAAAATTCAAAAAAGTTTACATTTTTCAAAGACATGTTTCAACTTTTAAATTGCAACAAATATGACAAATTTTTTGTATTTTAATCCGCAATCATTCTGAAAAATTCGGCAGATTCTGATGCATATCTTCATCATTTGACACTACAGTAACACAAGTAGAACTACTTGATAACTGCATCGGTCTTCTTCGTCTAAATACAATAGGAGCCTTCTTTTCATTTTTCACAATTTTTTTCACCGTTCCTTCTTTCTTTCGGCTTTTTAAATGTTCTTCATTTAAAGGTTCCGTTTGATCTTCACCAATAGTCTTAAGTTTGCCTTCAAAATTTCGATCCAGCAAAGTTCGTACTTTTTCCTTCTTCAGTTTGCATTCCTTCTTAGGATTTATTTTACCAACTGATACTACTAATTTATTCTTTCTGCGACGACTAAAGTCATTTGGTATATTTTGTGAATCTACATCAGTATCTTCTATAACTTCACTTACTATAGCATCTGGGTTATTAATTGGTCTATTTTCCTGATTAATAATTTCTTCGTCGGTCTCTTCTATTTTTTTCTTATTTTGATCTATAGAATGTTGCGAAGAATCATCGTTTATTTGATTTTGAATGGAAAATACTTCTGAACTTTCAGAAACAAAATTATCTAAAACTTTGACAGAAGGTAATTCTGGTATTATATTTGTATCATCATATATGAAGGTAATTGATTCTTGTTTTGTCCCAGAAGCATTATTCATTATAATAGTCCTTTCATTGCTTTTCTCATTTCTCATTTTCTCATTTTCAGATTCCGATTTAATATGACTATGACATATGTCAGTTATATCAGTTACTTCCTTAGATTGATCCATACCATCCAATGTATTTTCTTTTGGTTCCAGTTTATTTAAATTTTCTTTATCAGAACTATTATTCTGAGTTTCAATTTTATTTTCATTCGCTTTATTTTCTCCGTGAGTAGAAGATATTTTATCTTCATCATTCATTAACTCCTTAAT
Source organism: Psilanteris sp. ZL-2020 (assembly GCA_022817085.1). Classification (NCBI taxonomy): domain Eukaryota; kingdom Metazoa; phylum Arthropoda; class Insecta; order Hymenoptera; family Scelionidae; genus Psilanteris; species Psilanteris sp. ZL-2020. The sequence continues at coordinate 1,323 of JABFQC010006252.1, read as the reverse complement.
TGCAGTTAAAGAGCTTGCATGGATTATATTATTTGTTTGCTGAGATATTGTTTCTAAGTTTCTTAAATCTTTATTATCATTTTCTATAGTTTGTTCATAACATTCACTAATTTTTGTATCATCAATTTTGATATTTAACTTAACTTGATTGATTTCTTCATTGTTAGTTTTAATCATTTCCAAAGGATAATCACATTTACTTTCTTTTTGTTTCACATTTGACTTTGTTTGTATATCTTTTTCATCTTTCATATTTACATCATTATCCAAAACTTGATTTGTATTTAAGATATCATTTGAAATAATATCTTTAACTTTTTCTGCAACAGTTTCTGTACGTTCTAACTGATCAGATTTAAGACATTTTTCTTTTTTCTTTACAATTTTTTGTTCTTCAACTTTAATTTTTTTAATGTCTCTTTCTTTAACTTCAATTTTTACATTATCATTTTCTGTTCCTTTTTTATTTAAAAGAGAATTTTTTTTTTCTGAATTATTTTGTGTATCTATTTTATTATTTTCATTATTAATAAGAATTTTTTTAGTATATGAACTTGAAATTATATCCTCATTTTTTCTTTTCTTCGACTTTAAATCTTTTATTTCTTTATCATTTACATTATTAATGTTAAACTTAATATCTTTATGTTCTTTTACAGATTCCTTTTTTTCAGTTTTTTTAGAAATTTTGTCAACATTCAGATTTGTAGATTCATATTGGTTCTTGTGCAATTTTGTTTCAGATAACTTTTTCTTATTATTTAAAATAACTTCATTTTTAACGTTATTTGCTTTTAATTTCTTTGAAGAGGAACTTTCGACTTTATCTGTTTTAATAATGTTTCTTTTACGTTTTACTTCATCTTTATCTTTTATATGGTTTATTTCAGATTTTTTATATTTTTCTTGTAAATCATAAGTTTTTTCATTTTGAGATTCTTCTACATTTAATGTAAACAATTTGTCACTTTTATTTTCCATTGATGATTCTAAAACACTTTTTAATTCAGATTCAGTTAACTTTTCTTTGCAATCTTCAATAATTCCATATTTATTAACATTACCATATATTTTATCTAATTCATTTAACTTTTTCTCAATTTTCTCAAATCCTTTTTCAGTATCAGATTTTACTTTTGGAACATTAGGCAAATTATTTTTTGTATGTTTGTAATCTTTCTTAGATATTTTATTTTTATTTAAATTACTATCAAAATCATTTTCAGATAAACTCATTATTTCTCCCTCTTCAAAACTATGATCACATTCATTTTCAGAAAGAATACCATCATTTCCTTTAGGATATACCTTATTGTCAATATC
>JABFQC010006251.1:0-10917 GCA_022817085.1 Psilanteris sp. ZL-2020 | reverse complement strand
GGTATTTCTGCGCATTTCTGCGCAGATTATTATCATACTGTATTATAATAATTTTAAAATGAAAGCGTTTGTCCCCAAATTATAATACAGTATAATAAAAATTATATTAACTTTTTTCTCAGTGTAGTTGTGCCCTTCGCCACCTTTGAGGACAAACACCTAGTTACGTGTTTGTAAAATTGTTTTTTTTTTAACAAACAGGGAAAAGTTCGCTATGTTAATGCGAGGGTGGGATTTTGCCCCTCACCTCCTTTAAAAATTTAAAAAAGATACATATAAGATCCGGAGGCCTCAGCATCATATTTTGCGGATCTGACCTCACAAGCTTCATTATATATATCCGCATCGATTTAAGGACACGCCTCAAAACTATCATCCGAAAAGAATATAATATTGCATAAATAGGAAACAAGATGGCCGCTTGTTCTCAAAAGGCTCATTAGGAAAACTTATGTGTTTATATTAATTTCATTTTATAATGAATATAATACGTAATATTAGGCAGTCAAACATAATTTATTAATGTTAATAAATAATGTTTATTATATAATTTCCATTTATTACTTATTAATATATGTTAATGTTATAAAGAAATAGTTCTTAACATTAATTTCTCGAAAATAAATATGCAAACAATAAATAGCTAATTTATAATTAATATTAAATTTATATAATCTATTTTTTTAGAGTTTGTGAACTAAATTCGTGAGTAATTTGAAATTTTTTTTATTTTTAAGTACCTCTACTTTCTAATTTACGGCTCTTTATAGCAAATATAATATTTGCAAAGTCCGTTGATTGCACAAATTGCTATAATTAAGAGAATTGCATCTAGTTGTATAAGCGATTTGCAGTTAGAAATTTGTCGAATGGCTTTAGCGTACTACTATTGATGAAGCGTTTTGCAGTAGTTAGTGTCGTTTTTGGTCTGGCATACATTTTAAGTTGTTTTTACAACTTCTTCTTATTATTTAGATTCTCCTCTATATATTTTTAATAAAATTATTATTATTATCAACAATAATAAAATTACGTCTAGGAAACGAAACAGTTTTTTTGGCATCAGTGTTTTATTTACCATAAAATTTATTTAATAATAAATTATTATTAAAAATTAATATTATATATATTCATAATATTAATTCAAAATAGAAATATTTTGTTATAAAAAGAAATAAAAATATATACTCTTATTGTGGATCAATTCAAATATAATGACTAAATTATGCATTTTTAAATTATAATATAAAAATTGTAATAAGAATCATATTTATAAATTAAGTAGACATTTTCAATGATATTTATTATTTATGAAAAATAACTTATGCTTTCTTATGTTTATTTAAGATATAACTTTACACATGAAGACATTTATTAATATTTATAATAAAAAATAGTTAACAACATAAATTGCACGTTTTATTGTATTATTTAAATTAATGCATTATGCACGTGTGTCGCTTAATTTTTTTAGTACGAAAAAACAAGAGAAGTATAGAAAATGCGAATACACGTGTTTAATTTAATTGACTTGATGGCTAATTCATTCTCTAATAGAAACTTTTGAGGTTAAATACTGGATATTAGGTTACATCATTATTTCTCAGCAGTTTCATTGTTATTAGTCTACGTTGAAAGGTGGTAAATAAGTTCGTGTTATGTTGTGAACTGTGCATTTAATATCATCACAATATATCACTCGTTACGTTGACACTTTATTGTTATATTGCAATTATTACGTCCTGAAGAGGTGAATGTAAGATAACAACGACGTGTATTGTATTATCTTTATGTTGTGTATCAGGTTTCACAAGATAATCGCAGTTTCTTGCAACGTTTGTTTGATGAGACATAAATTAAATTTGCAAAACTAAAGTTTACGGTGACTATTTTATGCAATAAAAAATCATTGAACAAAACGTAAAATCTTAATTAACATTTAAAACAAAAAATGTAAACGAATCAAGAGATCTCAAAATGAGAGTAGAGAAAGGAGCGAAGGGCATGGTGTACTCGAAATGCATAAAAGCTTTTATCTGAATTCAAGTAATTACATCGCTGCGTCAGAAAAACTCGAAACTCGAACTCGTGAAGTCGAAACCCTACTCATGAAAGGAGCGCGAGTTCGTTTGTTTGGTATAGTCTTTCTTTCATATATAAGTCGATTTCAAAAAAACGAACAAGAGTAACACATTGCGCACTGTCGGAGCTTAAGGTACTTAAAATCAAACAAGCTGACACTTCTTATTCGCGTCTTTGTGATAGTTATCGTTGAAAATTCAAGTTCGCTTTTAACGGGTGTGTGAGTTATCTGCTTTTGTAAGGGATGTGAGATGTCGTAAACGATTTTAGGGTGTTCATATATCTATCATAACGTTTCTGGTGTGTTTGGGCTGATGGGGCATGATTGCAGAAGTTTGTCGTAAACTCGGCTCACTTATTCGCGCAACTTCGATCTGCGCGCTTAACAATCCGTTAATTGTGTAGAAAAGAATGGATGGGAAAAATTTTATGTTATAAAAACAAATGGTCTTAGAATTAAGCGTTGAATTTGAGTTGTTCAGCTTGGAATGTAACTATAAATCCATGTGATACTATTTATCATAATGTAAACTTTTTTAAAAACATTATCTGTTTGAATCTGTAGATAAAAAATATTTTATAAATAATAAGTAAAACTTCAAAATTTAAATAAAATCTTCGTCTAAATAGTTATACAGAAAATATACTTAAAAATTATGAAAAATGCATTGAGTTTTATGTGATTAAATTTATAAAATTTAAATATGTTTTAAAAGTCTAAAATTCCATTTGATATTTTTGTTGAAAAAATGAAATTAAAAACGTTAAGAAGTATTATATGTCATTTTACTATTATGCTGTGACAACTAAAATTATAGTAACATTTTATAATTTTAAATTAATTATGAAATAGTTACCGAAAATACTATGAAATAAGAAATACCAACTCATATGCTTCAAGAAAATGTGCGACGTTGTCACTTTTACGTTCTCCCGCACACTTCACCCCGATATGCAATGACCCAACCTTCTTAAGTATAGAGTGGTTTAAATTTAATATTTTCTTGACAATAACATATCAAATTTATTTTTGTTCAATTTTTCTTAGGTTTATAGATTTTCAAATTTAATGATTTAAATACTTTTTGAGTTTTGTTTATTTTAAAAGGTGGACGAGTGCGAAGCAAACTCCGCATATCTCATTGAAATTACCTTTTATTAATAAATACTTTTTGATAAAAAAGTAAATTTTTTATAATAGTAAATATATAATTATTATTTCAAAAGCAATGATATTCTACTTATTAAGTATACATTCAATTTTTCTCCGTATCAGATATATAATCTTTTTATTTCTGACATCTAGAAAAATGACATTATCTATACATATTTTTTGTAGTACACTGAGAGAAATTTGGTAGTAAAAATGTTAAAAATGTTAGATATAAGAAAAAAAAATTAAAAAAGCACACAAAAGCCGTTAAAAATTAACACAAAACATGTTAAAGATTATCATTTTTCAGTCGTAAAGCTCAATTAACATAAATCGTGCTAATTTTTACTACCAACTTTCTCTCAGTGTATAAATTTAAATATTTCTTTTAAATTACATAGAGATATATAAATTCCTTTTGACAATTTATCGATCCTTATATTATTGATTGACAACATCACTGTTACATTTTTGTTCCATTACTTTTCAACAGTTATAAGTTTTTATCAATTCTAAGTGATATTTTAGTTTTCTATAAAAGATACTTTGGTATCATATCAAACTCAGATAACCTTTACTCTGTTCTAATTTTCCAAAACTTCGTGGATATAACTCACAATCGTCATGACCATACTTTAAAACGCATTTACTTAGACATATACTATAGAATGACATGATTTTATCCCTTAAATAAGAATAATATCTTTAATATTATTATATTAAGTGATATCTACACTTTTTGATTGAGAGTTTTATAAACATGAATAAATTTACATGTATCATATTTACGATCATTATTGTTATATTGTACAACGTGAGATAATTAATTTCAAATAATAAATATTAAATTAATAATATATTAACTATAAAATCACATACAGCCTTAGTAATGTAATTAATATATTGATAATATATTACTAATCTACGAGTAATATATGAATGATATGTTGAAAATATATGGTCCTTATATTAATCAAATTACTAGGGAAGTGTATATAAAAAAAAATGTTACGCAATTTTTTTTATTTTTCAAAATTTCATCATGCTAATTTAATATAATAAAATTTTAAGTATCTCAAAAGCATAAGTAAAAAGTGTTTTGACGCATCCAAAAGCTGTGTCACGATGGGCTTGAATGACTAAAGAACTTGAATCCCGGAAATTCGTTTGAAACAGTGCTTGAGAAGTAAACAGACAAGTAAGCAAGCTAGTGTGTAGGCAAGCTGCCTGGCTAGGTACACTTGTGAGAAACCGGCGACCGCATGCAGTTTGGAAATACGAGTTTGTCTTTGGTATTACAAGGGGTCGCTTAGCTCGAAGCTATAAATTCTATCCACGCGACCCGTTAATATTGCTCGGCAGAGAACAGTTTACGAAAACCGCCCATTATGCCATCTTCTCTGCCCGATATGCTTGCCTCTCTTGTTTCCATCTGCGTTTGTTTTCATCCTTGTTTGGCAATATCTTTGTTGTATCTCTTGTCGAGACGTTTCCACAACTCGCGAAACACGCTTCCACGCCATCGAAGCAGGGTTCTTAACTTGCGATCGCGACATAACTTGCTTATTTTCTCGACGACCCTTGAGACGCTATGATTTGGCTTAACACAAACCTCGTTGCCAACAAACTGCATTCAGGAAGAAGCTATGCATATATGTCAAATTTACACTCCACAGATGCTTTCCTGTGTATAATTTTGTATAAATAACATTTACATAATAAATAATTCTTGAGTATTAAGTAGTAATGTATGTTTTCTTTGCATATGTACAGGAATGAAAAATTCATTTTAATTTTGAATAATAATTGAAAAATTGAAATACACACTGAAAAAAATAATCTTACAAATGTTACCAAACTAGATAATAAAAGTAGGAAAAATGGTACCAAACAAATGATAAAAATTATGATATCGTCTAATGCTTATTTACATATTTGCTCATTTTTCCTGCTTTTATTATTTAGTTTGGTAAAATTTGTCAGATTATGTTTTTCAGTGTAAGAGAGAAATGTGTTCTATTCACTGAAAAAAGCTAATTTTAAAAATTTTAATTTAACTAGACAATAACTGTTACTTGTCAATTGCTAAATAATAATATCTGAAATATATACAAAAAGAAAAAAAATATTAGCAATTATAGTTAAAAGCTTTTAAAAGTTAAAAAAAAGTTTTTATATTTATATATTTATCTTACGTTTATTGTCTAATTTGGTAATATTTGTAAAGTTATTTTCTTCTATGTAGGGTATAAAAAACATTTCGTATAAATAAATAAATTTATAAATATAATTATAGAAAAACAAACTATAGAAATACTAATTTTCGCAAAAATAGTATTTATTTACAAAAAGATATAACGAGAGTAGTCGTTTTGGTGTCGTATGAGTACGCGACACTGTAAAAAACTGAATATCCTAAACTGTCACTGTATATGAGTTCCCGTAGTTTCAAGGTCCAACCCTGAAACTATTAATAAGAAATTTTTTTCATTGGATATTAATATAAAATCATACAATATAGGCTAATATCACTAATATAAAAGGATAGGAGAAATTTTAAAACTACTTCCAAAAGTCTTTGACAATGCTCTTATTATATCAATAAAAATGTATTAAAAATATACAATAATTTGTAAATTTTATATCTTCCAATAATTACTTGAAACCATGTATATATATTAATATTTTTGTCGTTTATTTATAGTGACAATATATTTCGACTTTCATAAATAATTCATACAATTGGTTCAAGGTTTTTGTCTTTGAAAACGTATAAAACTTTTACGAGTACGTACGGTACAATGAAGCAAGTGAAAATATAAAAAAGGTTAACGGAGGGGTAAGCTACTAAAGACGATGATCGTAAATCCAGAGAGCTTGGTTTAACGTTTAAATGCCAAAACGAGAAAATTTCAAGTCCGCTCGAAATAACGAGAATGATAAATGTGTGGTTTAATAAATCAATGTGCCATCGTCTTAAAAGCGCATATTCTTAATTATCTATTATTTTTTAAGCTGATAACGAAGCTTTTATAGTAGTTCAATTATTACTAATTTATTAATTAGTAGCTCAAAGACGAAACAAATGTGTTTTAACAAGAATTATATAATAGATTTATAAGTTATGAAAATTATTATGAAAGTAAAGAAGTTAAGTTATGTTCTGGCGTCCTAAACCAGGGACAATATTACAATAAATGTGTATCGATTATGTATCATTTTGTTTGTTTTTTGGACATTTTCTAAGACCATTGTTTCGTGGCATATCTATTTTTTACCTGTCATTTACTGCTTGCTTGTTTGCAAGAAACATCGTAACCTACGATATTTGCAGACAATAAAGTCGTTTAAGGTTATATTGATAATACATCTTAAACCGGGGTGCTAAACATGCGTAGTTGCTACTGAGTACTCACTGCTTATTGGCACAAGCACATTCTTAATTATACTACCTGTGTTTTCAGCTGCAATAATATTAACGCGGGGATGGATTAAATAGAAAGTGTATCCATTTTTTTCAGTTAAAACTATTTAATCACAATATATAAAATAACACGTTTCGATCTTGAATATGTGATCACTATAAATGAATGTTTTATTAATACAATTTGTATAATAAAAAAATGTTCTATTTAATCTCGATTTTCAAACATGTATTGAATAACATATTGAAATATTATACATGATTTTAGATTTAAATTAAGAATCTTCAAAAATCGTGTTTGAATTATAGTTTATATAAATAATGTAGACGATGGCAACTAGTTCTATACATCAGAGAAAATTGTATAAAAGTTAAGTGTTTTGGAAATACTTTGGAAAACGATATGTTATACAATTTAAGAAAAACAACAAACGAAAATAATATGTTGATAGAAAAATGAGAATACCATGAGCCATAGCGAATGGTTTCTGCCAATAAATGGAGTCGTATCCTTCTCATAGTTGATCACCAATACATGCCGGTGATGAAAGACTTATTTACAAAATTATACGGTTCAATCTATTCCGGGCCCCCATTACAAATGAAAATTTTGAGAATATTTCAAGTGACGAAGAGCCTAAATCTAAACTAGGATAAACTTTATATGAATATTCTGGGGAGAACTCTTAACTCTCCAAACTAAATCGTCTCAAGAAGAATAAATTGTTCTCCAAAATTGACTTGCAGAAAAATATGCAAAGTAATTGTTCCCCCTGCTATTCAATTCCAATCCTGCGTGTTCATCCACCCGCACACTCATCAGAATTTCCAATTATCATTCCAGGAAACCATGCAATCACATATCATCCTCCGAATTCTCCCGTTATGACTATGACGAATTCTGCGATCTCCCTAGAAGATCGCATCTGTAAGATGAGTCGCTGGACTTCCCAGTAAATCATTCGATCACGGTGGATGTTATAAGGTAACTTCTATTGGTCAAAAGCATGGGTTAGCAGGTACACTTGTGCCCGACAAATCAGACGCTCCGAATGCAATTTGAATAATTCAGATGATAAGATAATGAAATATGTATACGCAAAGCGAAATAAACTTAGTACGAGATTCAAACAAATCAGAGAAATTGAATCTCATTCCAAATTATAAAAACATCATTTGATTACATGACCAATTTAAAATTTAACACTTCATTGCCTCTAGACGCAAAAATAATACTAGGTGGTACTAATAGGCTCATTCTCTCGCATCTATGTGTGTATTTCTACTATTCTATATATGCCGGTTACAACAAATCAGAAAAGTAATCAAATTATTAATAAATTTTATAAATTAATTTTAATAAATTAATTTTCGTTACAAGTATATTCTATTTTTCTATATAACATTGTCTTATCGACTTAACCATAGTGGAAATACATAGGTGACACATTCACTTGGTTGCGCATGCAAGCCAAGTAAAACGTCAGCCAAACTGAAAAATAACATAGAGTATATTTTTGGCTACGCAGTTTATTGGTTGTTCCCCCCGCCCTTCTCGACATGATAATGCGCAGTGTGTCGCCTATGTATTTCTACCGTGGACTTGACCCTTACACTTGGAAGCCATACAAATCATACAGATCATATTTGCTCTTCTCGGGATGAAAATCATTGAATGTATATTCGTCAAAGTCGATTGTCCTGATGACTGATTTCATAGGATTCCCTAGATTTGCGATCGAAAGTTAGTGTATCTAACAAGTTCGGTAAAGTAGAGAAGACAATTGAATCTGGATGACCCTAGAGATCTATATTCAGACAAAATTGTTGGATTAATCCTATTTTTAATAGATTACTTAATATGTTTGAATAGGAGGGACTTAAATTCGTTGCGTTTACTGATCACCTGATAGTTGTCATTAGGAGAACAGATATTTGCGGCTAGAAACTAAAGGCAGAGCAAACCATTTTATGTGGTCTGTTCATCCCTATCAAATAAAGAAGGCTTCAGCTGGGGTAAATGTTTTCTCTCGAACCGATATGGAACAAAGTTCTCGAACACTACCTTGAGTGACCATGCTCTGAAGACACCTTAATGAAACTAACTGGTGAATAAATAAAAGACTATTCTATGCTATCATATGACTAATACTCATAAATATAAACTTGATCTTATGACAAAGAACAAGTTTGCTGGGAGCTCTTTGAATTCTGGCAAACTCAAACTCTCACATGACTGTAATTTACAATATTGTGCATAACATGTGTCTTTCCATGGCTCCCCGTGAATGCAAGCTGACGCTGTTTCAATATTTACCCATAGCCAGGTTGGCTAAGTTGGTCATATTCAACAACAGCATTGGATGTTTCCAAGACTTCTAATCTTGACGCGGAAGATGGAGAATAAACGAACATTTGTTAGGGTCTTAGTAGAAATCTTGTAGCACTGCACTGAGAAAACTAAGTGGTAATGGTTACCACTTAAATGGTGATAGTTACTACTTATAATAGTTTTCTTAGTGTGTTTCAAATGTGAAATATCTTGTTTCCAAATGTCTACTACAGTTGGAAATTGGACAACACTCATTAATTAAGCAAATAAGAGACACAATTACGTATTCGAAGCTGCATTCAACTAAATATAATCGATGACATTATATTTTTTTGACATTTCAATTCAATGTGACATAATGTAAAGAGTTGCCTTCCATCACTAGTCCTTCGATATATATTTTATAAACTATTTTGAAATACTATGATTTAAATGTGTCAATGTTCCAATTTATATTGACACAATTCAAATTTCACAGCACGGTACATTCATTGCGGTATTTTGCTAACAAATATTTTTAAGTTATATTTTATTAGTCGCATGTCGTTCGTCGCAATTAATCGCAAGTGATACACGTAGTATCAGCGTTACCAAGCGTTGCACTGCTGAGCGATATGAATTACATGGAAATGCAATACGTAAAATAAAGACTGATACACAAAATTTGGTAATGCAGCTGGAGATACTTCTTTTATACTTCGTAAATATTTAGCGTATCAGAAAGAATTATATTTTCAGTTTTGGAGCGTTGCTCCAAAATATTTTTTATATTTATATCATAGTTGTTAAATTAACATATTTTAATATTAGTTTCTTTATTGAAAATTAATCTAAATTCATTCTAATTGCGTATCTAAACAGAATAATGATTTATTTAAATATAACTGATATGAATAACAAACTTTGTACATGTCGTATATGTCATAATTCCAGAATTTTTTCTACCATAACAAAGATAGTTGTACAATCCCTCTGGTAAAAATAGATTATAGCAACACTGTATTGACAATAAAAATGATTTTCATTTTGGCCTAACATTCTACTTTTTAATAAATAAAAATACTTTTCTCGTAACTAAGGCAATAGAGATAAAGAATGTGAAATAAAACTATTGTTTAGCACCGTTCTTCATATACTATTACACGACAATTATTTTTATTAATTAGAAAGAAAAAGCATCTATTTTTTATAAAATAAAATCTTCATATATATAAAATATATAATTATAAAAGTATTTGCTGATCATAATTTAATCATTGAAAAACTATAATTACCAAAAAAAGAATACCAAAAGGTATTGCAAAAGGAATGCTTATTTTTATGTTTATATTTTTTATTCAACTAATAATATAAGTGTAATAACTATACATGTTATCAGTTTACATTATAAATACAATTCCTTAATCAATTGTTAAATAATGTGAACAGTTTAAAGATACATAAACAATTAGAATTTATCAATATTTATCAATCATGCGTTGTTATTTACTTTAGTTGTAACTTCTCTATATACTTAATGCCCAGGATTTATGACTACATAGTTCACTACAAATCATCGTGTAATATTCAATTGACTAGTATTAGTTACCTAAAGATTTATAAATGGCAGTTTCTAAGTAGTTAACTTTGTACATATTTCATTTCATATTCCATATAACATTTACTGATAAGTGAAAATATAAAAGACATATGTAAATTTGCATCAGTTCACTTCTTACTAATTAGTTTAATAGTAAAAATAGAAAGATTGTATAAATTTTAAATTCATCAAAGTATTATTATTTAAGACAAATAATAATAAAATTGTTACTTGATAAATATAAACTACATACGTTACTGAATTTTATTACTGTTAAATAATTGTCTAATATAATAATAATTAAATAATAATGTTCTCATAACAAGGCAATTAACTAAATACTGATC
>JABFQC010006250.1:0-10917 GCA_022817085.1 Psilanteris sp. ZL-2020 | reverse complement strand
ATTATTATTTTTTCTTTTGTTTCCCATCGTTATATTTGGGCGATGTGGTTTCATTGAGCACAAAATACGTAATGAAGATTATGACAGATAACAATTGACAGCTTGGTTGGGACTCTAACTAGAACAAATTCAAACTCTAAAATTGTGGTGACATTAAGTGCGGATTGCGGTACTACGTGTTAAATCGCGAGAACGAGACTTGTAATATAACTACCTTTTGTCGTGTTATCTTTATGTTTTCATGTGTTAATTTATAATCCTATCTACTTATAAATATAAACTTAGTAGTTATTTTACGGATTTTTAAAATACGTTTGATATTTTGCTTATGATGAAATAAATAATTTGTAAGCTTCATCTATATCTATTAATGGATAAATTAACTAATAAAAAGCTGACTTCTTTTAATTGTTAACAAAATTAAACCTGATAAGATCCATCTGGTAAGCTTCTTCCACCTCGTATTGTTAAGTGACAATCCATCTTTGGCTTATCTGGTCTAGTATATAAATCGCAATAAATATATCCAAGCAAACCTTCACTTTTATCAATCACAGCTAATTTATAAACATTATCAGCCCAAACTTCACCAACTTCAATTGATTCTGATTTTAAAGATACTCCATATAATGATTCTGTCAATATATTCAATCCATCCATACAAGCTCCTAAAGAAAAATAAGGTGCAAATTGCGCGTCTGATATATTAAGCCAATTCTGTTTAGCTTTGGACATAAAATATGAAGTATCCCAAGGCATCAATGGCTGTATATAATAAATAATAATATTGAAATAAATAAAATATAGTATAATATTTTTCTTTTATGCAATACATGTTATATTTATCATTAAACTTACTCTTGAAATAGAACTTTCTATATTTTTCATTTTCTGCATTTCATCAAAATCTACTTGTGCTCTGCTTTTAAGGTCTACATTTAGGAGATTAAGAAATTCATAGACAACTTCTGGTCTTTCAACGGTAGAACCATTCACTGCTCTATTTATATACATATATATTAAAAACAAATAATAATTCTGAAATTAAAACTTAATCGTTTATTTATTTATTTAGATAAAACATTTTTATTCTTTAATATACCTATGAGCATATGTAGGAAAACCACAAATTTGTGCTAAAGTATGTCTGGAATTTAGTAGTTCTTGTAATAACTTTTCTTGTTCTCTATCAGGATACAAATAAGTTCTGTAGGCTCCTTCACGAAAATAAGCATTTGATACTTCCTGATTTGAACTATTAATTAATACATTATCTTCATACTTGGATAATCTGTAATATAAAAATATAACCCAAAAAGTCAGATTTAATACAAACAAATAAATAAGAAATAATAATGAAACTTATTTTCATTAAATTGTATTTGTTTCACATTTTCATTTTAATTGAAAAATGTTAAACAATGAGTTACAAAAATATGTAAATGGTATTATATAAATTCTATTAAATTACAGTACAAAATTTAAATTTATTCATTCGTAGTTGTATACTTTAGTAGTTTTGTATTTCTATATGACAGAGTTTAAAGATTTAATAAATAGTAAAATTTATATTCCATTTAAAACATATTAAATTTAACGATATTTATTTCAATTATATACAATTATCAATTTATTAAGGTACAAATTTAATTCTTTAATCTTAAATTATAATAATCCAATCTACCACAATTTGGTTTGATTATAATGATCATTAAATATTTTATTTTGTCTATACACTGAGCTACTTGAATAATAATAGTAGTCTTTTTTCTTATATTTTCATAATATATTGTTTTGTGTAGTACATTATGACAAACAAAATATATATACATATATTAAAAATATTGTATTTAGACTCAGAATTTGAATTCATATTTAGTTATTTATATTTCTGCATTGTATTTTAATAAATTATGTATTTATATAGATATAAAGCAGCTTTAAATGAATAAATTTACTCACATTGTTTTTAATTCATTTGGTAAAATATTTAAAGAAACTGGTCTTGGTGTGTTGGCATTTGCAACAAATTTTTGTCCTATCTATTAAAAATAATAATTTTCAATGTATCAAAAATATAGTTCATATTATTATAGATAATATAAACGATTAATACGATTAAATTTAAATATTAAATATATAACAAAAATATTATATTTAAAGTGAAAATAATTTAAAAATCAAAATTAATAATTATAATGCTTACCTGTAAAATATCATAATTAAGGTCAACAACTTTTTCCCTTTGCTTTTCTGGAAGCTGAATTCCACTTTGTTCAAAGTCAAATAAAAATAAGTTTGCAACATAATTATCATTTTCTGTTGTCGGTTTTATATCTCCAAATTTTGTAGCTTTAGATAAAGCATTATATAAATCTATGTGAGTATTTAATCTATAAAATTGATATCAAATTTATGTCTAAAATAAATAATTTAATTCAGTAAAAAGGTATATCATTAAGAAAAATGGTAGTTTTAAAATCATCCACTTTCATAGATATAAAAAATTGCAAATAACTTGATGATAAGTACAGTAGTTACAATTGTATTACCAAATTAATTATACTAAATAATATAATAAATAATAATACATAAATATCTATGTAGTCTAATTAATAAATTAAATAAAAATATGTGTAAATACTTTTCTACAACAGTACTGATTTGAGCATGTGCATGTTCAGCAGCTTTTGAAAAGTTTTTCACAGGATGAACCAGTCTAATAAACTCAGCTAAATCTGCAACTTTGCACAAAGTATCTGAAAGTTCGTCAAATATTTCCACCATTGTTCGTTTTCTATCATCGCTGATCGCTTCTTCAATTAAATATTCTGACTTAGACAAAGCTTTATCAGTTAGCTCATAAAATCCTTCTGGTGATTTTAATTCTGGTATACCAAAAAGACCCTGTAATATTTGAATGTTTCATTCCAAATAAAACATTATTATTTAATACTTTTTTTAAATATATTAATCATAATAAAAATAAAATAACCAAAGTATATCATAATGATAAAATTATATAATTATAATTATAAAAAAAATATAATAAACTTATAGAATAAGTATAATAAAATTTATAATAACCATAATAAATAATGAAATTTGTTTTAAATAAAGAAAGTTGTTGTAAAGTTTTACTTACAGTTTGTTTGGAATTAGTGAATTTAGGTAATTTATTCCGAGGTCTTTCATTAAAAACTGTAGCTAAAGGGGACCATGTTGTGACACTATGGCAATTTTTATTGTGTAATGATAATATTTTACGCAATGAAGATAACATTTTAAATTTCAGAAATATTTAATGTTTGAAAATATAATATGATTAGTGCAAATTAAAATGTTTATGTTTAAACTTATGTATATATAAATATTACTAGATATACATTTTTGAACTTGATTAATATATTGTTGTTGTTGTATTTAATGGTTAAATGCGGACTAGGTTCCCATGTACGCAAATTTTTAAGTTTTATTTGTTATTAAGCGTTATCTGTTATAGAATTGTAGATTCCTCTAGAGATGGAATCTTGTAGGTTAATTTATCCTCTCTAGATAAAGTTAGGTTATTGAGTAAACTAATAATAATAAGCAATAGAAAAAGATAAAAGATTTGATATAACTTCTAAAAAAGACTGATATATGTCTGTATATTTTGTATTTTGTTTGTTTGTTTTTTTTTGTTTTTGTTTAAAACATCATAAGCTAATCCAAAGAAACAGCTATAAAAAATAATATTTTCTGAAAAAAAGTGATAAAAATAATAAATAATAAAAGGAAAGATATGCGAACTAGGGTGAATTTCAATGATTCATCAGCCCGTGGTGTGAAGCTTGTTAAACTGTAAATGAGAGAAAATATAGTTTAAAAAATTCTATGTAAGTCAAATGTTTATATTATTAACAAATTTGACAATGATTCTGTGTATTTTCAGACAATCCAAAAAAGCGACTTCAATTATATATTTTTATCAAGAATTTATCACTAATTTCCATATTGATGTTTCTGCAGACAAAAAATATATGTTAAATCTTGTATTTTTCCACAATCTCAAAAAGAGGAATCTATAATTTTATTTAAAATAGATAAAGTCTACATCTGGTGATCTGATGTGTCCGGACTCCGAACTTAATGGTTATATGTATTCTGTCTGGTTTTTTTAGTTTGATCCACCAAGGTTTTTCTGTTATTGGATTTACTTTTGTGATTAAAGTAATTTTTATCTATGAATTGGCATAGGTTTTTAAGTTAAAAAAAGCTTTATAATCTATTACAATTTTATATAAATATAAGTAAGCTTGAAATGAATAATTCATATTCGGTGTTTTTTAAATCTGAGTTTTTAATAATATTTTATATTTTACAGTATATATAACAATATTTATATTATCATGATGCATTAAACACCTAACATTATAAATAACAAATAAAAGTACATAATATATTATTCGTACAATTAAATTAAATTATTTTGACATAAAAATAAATTTGTTTAAACATTTTTTTTATTTCTTTTGCAGATTTGATTACTATGTCATTAAATAAACTTTCGAAAAATGATTTGCCTTCTGCTCTTAAATATCGTGTTAATGAAGTAACATCGAGTGCTTTGTCGGAGCTTATTTCCACTGAATTAGCTGTTGAAGTTTTCAACAAATCTTCAAATTGTTCTTTTGTATCTATGAAATAACTTGTTAGTTTTGCTTCGTAATCATAATAAATATTAATAAAAGCATTGATAAAGAGTCGACTTTTACAGATTCGCTTATTCGCAATAACTATTCGTTATTCGAAAAAGAATAAGTTATAAATCACGAAAAGATTTTATTTTTTTCAAAAACTATTTGTTTAACAAGAAAAGTTTAAATGACAAAAAAGATGTATATTATCATGCTCCACGTCACAGTATTTTTGAAAATACATTTAGAGCTATTTGGATTTTCAAAAGAAACAATTCCGCTGGATATGAATTGTCCAACCGTTCGAGCGCTCGGCCAGTTTTACATTACAGCCACTCAATTTATACGTTTAATAGAATTTTCCTCTCTACAATTATTTTCCGAATGGTCGACTTTGGCACAAGGAGAACAGAATGAGAGCTTTTTGCTGTTACACATTGTACTTAGTGGTATTCAGTGTATTTCTGAGTGTGCACAATATATATACTCAAAGGCACGATTGAAAACCCCTAATAAGTCTGAGTTCTAAAATGACCTTTCAGTACTGAAACAATGAGATAAAAATATGAAAACAAATAATTAAGACAAAGACAAAAGTACTGAAAATCAATTTTAGAACTCAGCCTAAGTCCGAATATTGTCATATATTGCACTTTTTCGTCTTTTGAATTTAAGATTCTAATTTATAATTAATATTATAAATAGTTAGTTCCTTAGTTTTTATTCACAATGTTACAATGTTAAATAAAAATAGATATTATCAAATTAAAATTAAAATGAATCAATTATAATAATAACGTATATATTTTACATTAAATGAAAACTATATTTTAAAATGTATCGATAAAATAAAAGGACAACATTGTTCTGCTTGGTTTAGTATCAAGTTTTATTTATAAAACACTAATATATATATATATTATATATATATATATATACATATAAGACCAATAATAATAGACAATTCGTACGAATACTAAATAAATATATTTCCATTTGTTACATATATATTATACGATTTAATATTTTTATAAAATATAATTTGTTGACTTTTGCTCGGATATTAGAAAAACGAAAAATTGATTGTGCAGTTGGCAAAATTTCACTCATCCTACGTATCTAATTTGCGATTAATTATACTATCTGTTACGATATACATTATCCGTTACGCAAGCTAGTAATAAAATGGGCCATACGTATACATTCATTATGTAAAAATAATCAATGGCCCAAACTCTTGTGAGAAAAACTTGCGCTGAAAAAACTACCCATGATTTAAAATGTCAAACGCTTATTGCTACATCTTCATTGTTTTTCCTAAAATTCAAATAAAACAGTAATAAAATTGTAATTATATTATTTTGAACTTCAAATGTTTTAGTTAAAGTAGTTTTTCTTGTTTTCCTCCACTTTTACATTTAGACGTTTTTTAGATGATTTTTATAATAAAAATATAGTATATATATACGGCACTATCGAATCGTATAGATCAGTGTTTTATAAGTTACTCAGTTCTTTATAAGTATAGTTTTCTTCTAATTTTCGTCTTCATCCAAAGTAAAAGTTTGTGAAAAATATTAGCCGTTTTCGAGCCACTACAGCTACCGAGCGCCAAATTAACTTAACTAATAAGATCTAAAATTTGAAAAGTAAGTTTTAGAAATTAACAAATAAATATATATATGTATATTACATAAATAGATTACGAGTTTAAGATCATTGACTGGATGCGCATCAACACATGAGTTGTTGTGTAAAAGATATCAAAGTTGAACATCAGCAGAATCTGCAAATTGTTCTTCTTAAGAATATCACTCCTGTTAAGGGTTCGATGCTCGACGGAATTTATATCATCTAGTAAATATAAATATATATATATAATTATATATATCCATATCTATTATAATGAAACAATTATTTCAATAAACAATTTTAATTCCCTTTTTTTTTTTCATAGTGTCAAATACTTTGGTAAAGAAAATCAAATTGAATTTAAAAAAATTAAATAACGAGAATGAGACGAAACAGTTTGAGATGGTGCTTAATCAAATTAATCTCTCAGAAGAAGAAAAATTCAAACAAATGCGGCAAATTTATAACCGCATAACTAAAATTAACAAAAAAAATTACAAATTGTTGCTTAAGGAAATTGATAATAATATTACAAAAATTACTAACAATTCATATACTTTAAGCTCAACCACTCTGTCATTTAACAAAATTAGTAGTAAGCGAGATTTTATTAATCAGTTCTTAGACAAACCGGAAAACGAGGATAAAGTCTTCGATTTTATATTAAAAATTAAAAACGGTTGCGTGGACCAACCCAGACCCAGTCGTGAGTCATAAAATCACGATCAGAGTTACCCTGATTACATCATTATTCAGGATAATTATACACCAGCATCACCTTCGTATTACGATTCACAAGAATCCGATAATGATGATGATAATGTAATTTTAAATTAATTCATTAAGAATGCGTTAATTAAAAATAATTATAAAATAAATATTATTATAACAAAATAAAAATGTCTTTTATTTTTGTCTTATATTTTCTTTTTGCTTCACGATATTAAACAGAATAATTTTAATGTCTAAATGTCCTTTTTAACCTTCATCCTGTTATCCAGTAATATATCAGTGAAATTTTGCCAATCAAAACTTAAGTTAAACTAATTGAAAATATTATTATAATTACGACGGAAGGTATTATGAGAAAATGCAATTCTAACGCGTATACATTAAAAAAAATTAAAAGTTCATCAACTTTTTCTTATTATTATAAATATAATAATTCACAAAGAAATGACATAAGATTTTCGTTTTCAATTAAATATACGTCTATGCCTCAATGGTATCCTGTACAATTATTAAAAATTAACAATTACACTGAGAAACATACAGTACGAATTGTATTCAAACGTGTAAAATAAATCGCAGCCCCGCATATAATTCGACAATTGGATACTTTTCAAACGATTGCTATATAATATAAACACGAGTAAGTTAAATTGGAACCAATTGCTAACAAAAGCCAGGAATCATAAAATACATTTCTCAGTATACTTTTAATGTTCAGTAATGTGATCATAAAGTAAACTGGTGATTGTCTCTTCTAACTATACCGTTAAAGATATAATTATAAAGGGAAACGTCCCTTTTATACATATGTATTGTATTATTACACTGTTAATTTATGTACACAAGCATCGAGGTAAAACAACACCAAATCACTTATTTCGATTGTTTCAATTGAACAAATGGTATGCAGAATTTCAGTAAGTGAAAATTAATTAAACCCATGACATCAAACATTATCCGATTGATTAATTGTACTGTCAGGTAGACTTTTCTGTGCTCACATTCAAGGTAATGGAATAAAGTCAAAACGCATTATTCAATATCGTGTTTTCGATTTAACTGTATGGAATCGGTACAAGGTGCGCTTCAATAGCTGATAAAACAATATAAGACAACGATGATCGATATGATATTTGAATGTTACGTATGATTAACGCGTTGATAACATTAATGAAATATTAAAATTATACGTGATTCATAACAAATAGACATCATTTTCCGCGTACATAAACTCTCAGTACGCTTCTTTAATCATGACCATATGTATATGAAATGAATTTAATTATTTTCCAAATACTAAGGTATTGCGAAACGCGCCCAAGAAAAGCTCTGCTGCGAACTGCATATTGCATATAACAATTTAATATATAATAACAAACTGGATGAGGGCGTAAATTATCTCATACGGTGGAATCTCGAGCATGGAGCTCCCGCAGACGCTTCTCTGACGCACCTTTTTCAATGATCGTTTCAAAATCGCTTCATTCATGGCCGGCGCTTTAATCAACGACAATGTTTTACAGCAAAGTTCAATCTTTAAATATTAAAACTGGTCCCGTTCGCTCACCGGTTTCTATACCCTATAAACTACCGCATTTCTTTGCTTGCTTCATCGTCATATTCTCTAAATTTGAATCAGTAAAACACTGAAAATCAGCTAATATTCACTGTTTAAACAGTTTAAGTATACCAGTGGTGTACTTATAACTGATTTTCAATGAGTTTTTACTGATTCAAATTTACATATTTGTATCCCTGATAAAATATTTATCAGTTTATGTTTTGCATAATTGTACATTCCACTAGCAGTAAATTAGTCTGACTAAGCCGTGTGAGATGAATTAGTTTAATTCTCGATTGCTTTGCGTCAACAAATGCCGTTCGTTACAGAATCGCATCATAGAAAACATTATATTTGAACGCTTCGTTCGGTGCCGTTAACTTGCAAACGTGCGACGAGCCTTGCCCGACTGATTCTGTCGTTGAAATCGAAATCGCTTCCTGGTTTGCTCAATGCCTCGCGACCCGCCAAAAGCAGTTTTAATTAAAAGTATCGGAATTCGCCTTTCTTTCCGAGTCGCTCTTTCCGGACCCAGTCGGCTGGAGCCGGTGGCGGGATCGTGTGAGGACGGTGAATCACCTCCGGCCCTAGACTAGTACTTGTGCCTTCTATTTCTGAATCCTGAAACACGTTCGAAAGCAAACGGTTAGAGCGCCTCGTTAATTAATTATTTAGAAAATTCTGGTTATTTAGACATTATTATTCCTTCTGGCGTACAAATAATACCTTGAGGAATATTAAAACAAAAAATTTGCCATTATGGTACAGTAATTTTCTAATCACATTGACAACAAATTAATTATTAAGATCTACTGAAAAGTTTAGTTAAACCAGTGTTAGTATACTCAGAAAAAAATAGCATATTCAGTCAATTTAATTGCGGTTTCAGTAAAGTAAAATAATCAGTTAATTCAACTGAAAAGATTAGATATAGAATTAGATAGATTAGATAGAATATGGCAGCCAAATTTTACTGAATAATTCAATTGTTTCAGTTAAAAATGTCATTTTCGGCTGCATTACAACTTAAAATTATAGTTATTTTAACCAAAACTGAATCTCACAGTTAATTTAACTGAATTTCACGGTTATGATACTGGTTTAACTAAACTTTTCAACAGATCTTACTATGTAACTTTTTCTCAGTGTAGCATCTAGTTCAGTTAAATTAACCTTAATGTTCAGGTTTGGTTAAAATAACTATATAATTTTAAGTTGTAATGCAGCCAAATCTGATATTCTTAACTGAAACAAAAAAGTAAGTAAAATTGACAAAATTTGTTAATTCAAGTTCAGAATTGGCTGCCATATTCTATCAAAGTATTTGATCTTTTCAATTGGACTAACTAATTTTGTTCATTTATGAAAACTGAGTTAAATTTACTAAATACACTATTTTTCCTCGAGTGCATCTATTAAACTACTCTGCCATTGCCAGAAGGTATAATTTAAAAAAAACCCCGCAAATCTTCCCCGAACATTCCACCGAGTGAAAAAACTCACCTCGTAATTGTACCCATATCCCTGTCTTTGATATCTGCTGGAGTATAAGGGGTTGTTGAAGACGTCGTTATCCGTTGGGTGGGTGGGATCGTGCGGTGCGACGATGGTGTGCGGAACATGGGCAATCTGACCTCGGGAGTTGCGCGCCTTCCACCACTTCCTGCTGTCGTCGAGGATTTCGAGATACTCGCCGCGGACCACGGTGAGTTCCTTGTCGTTGTTGGCCGTCCTCGGATAAGTCACTTGGACGATCTTCGCCCGGCGCGCGATCAGTTCGTCCAGCCAGGCCTCCTGAGCCCGCTCGATCGCCGGGACCCCGCGGGGCGCTCTCTCTATCGAATCCACCGAAATGTCGCTGTGAGCCCGGGTTTGCTCCAGCCGTTCTCGCTCCCTATCCCTGTCCCTGTCTCGCTCGCGTTCGCGCTCGCCGACCCTCTCTCTCTCGCGGTCCCGCTCTTCCCGAGCGTACAACTCGGACGTCGGTCCGTAGCCCCTGTCGAAATATTCCACATTTGAACGATCTTCTCTGCCTTCATAATCGAGATAGTCGCTGCTGTAGTGAGACTCTTCAACGTCTCTACAAAAAGGTACACCAGAGGTTAATTGGACAGGTTCTTACATCACCGGATCAAGCCAAGCGGATGCAGGCGCTTGCTTTTTTTTTAAACTTTGTGTTTGTGAACCGCTTTGGTGGCAAAAACTCATACGATTAATTCTTTTCAAACCGAATTTGTGTGATTCTGTAGGTCTAAAAATTGACTGCACGCAGAAAATATAGACTTAAAATTGTTGTTTATAACACTAATTTGG
>JABFQC010006249.1:0-10918 GCA_022817085.1 Psilanteris sp. ZL-2020 | reverse complement strand
ATAAACAAAGTCAGGGGAGTAAATCTATTTTCTTTGTTTATACGATGAGTTTGTATTTTGTGTCCTTTTTTAATCTGTTTTCAAAATTATAAAATCTTGAAACAAAAGGATCGTTTTAAGAGTGTAATATTTACATTTTTGCCTATTTTTCCTACGTTTATTATCTAGTTTGGTAAAATTTGTAAGATTATTTTTTTCAGTGTATATATATTGTAACAAAACAACGAAAAATAAAAAAATAATCATAATTCTTTTAGCTCCCTGTATAGTCAGAATACCGTTATAAACAGTAAATATTATCGTTTTATTTCTTTCGGTGTAAAATATTAAAGTAATAATATTTATACCCAATTCAAAGTACACGTTTTAACGAGGCGAACGTAGAATTAAAAAGAGAGATGATATTGAATTGGAAAAAGCGATACGTCAGTTTCGATTTAAAACCTCTCTTAATATCCGAAATGTTTTCTAGATGTCGCGTTTAATTATTAATTCCTCACTTACTGACACGCCGATACTTAAAGTACCTGTGTATAAAAAACTGTATTATCTCGAAATGTTAAAGTTTTATGCACTTCTGAATCCCCGAGTTATGTGCCGCGTTACAATAATCGCAACAATCTATGTGGTGGTTGCGCATGCGCAGTTAAATATATTCAGTTATACCCTCACGTCTATACACACGCATCCGCAAATCGCTAACTATTGTGCAAATACACGGCATATTTGCGATTTACAATATCCTGTAATATTAATGGAAGTAAGCGGTTCATAAATGAACGCCGGCGTACGTTCATTTTTACTTTATTTAGCCAGAAGACACTTTTCTTGAGCGATGCTGTATCATTATATTATTTCTTCTGTCGAGTCACATTATGGCGGAATAGTTTGTTGCATTATACGGTACGAGTGCGGGAACCGGAGAAACTGTCTTGCCCGAAGGCAGTTTGATCATCTGATTTGTTGTTCCCTCCATTCGTCCATATTAATCAAAGGGAATCCAATCCCCTGTGTTCTTCACAAAGTTCAGCAAACTGTCTTCACCTGGGAGGACAACTCGCCGGGTTATGCCTCGGTTAAACTCGCGAACTTTCCGACCGAAACCGCGTGGCAAGTGGTCTTTATATCTCGAATGTCCCGACTTATGGCTTGGATATCCGGTGCTAAAGTCAATTTCGCGTTGTTGGCATTGTGTAGATCCATCCTTCTTACATTGTGCGAAACTGCCGAAGGTAGTTCAGACGAACACTTTTATTGATCTGAACAGAAAGGAGCCTCGGACAACGTCTCGTTATATTGTCGGGAAAGACGAATGTTTTAATAAAAAAAAAATCGCGGGAAAAGAAATTTTACGCGAAAGAATTGCAAGTCGCAACAAATCGTTAATTTTCGAAATCTACGATTGGTAGTTGGTTTTTATTGTGAATTAAGAATTTGTATGCGTGCGAAGTACGCGACAACGTAACTACTACCGTGCGATAAAGTCAGTTAGTAAACGATCAAATGAGTTACGCCGGACTGTTATAAAAAGGCTACTAGATAAAAGATAACTTACAGTAATGTTGTCGATACCGCGAGGCCAGGTAGGCGTGACTCGATCCGCCGAAGGCTGCGGCTAAAAAGTCGCTGAATCTGAGATAAATTCGCCAATATTGAGTCGATATGCGAAGAAGCAGAGGAGGCCTTTGTCCATAATTCAGCAGAGATGTTCAGCAGTGGTAATACGGTCCTTCGAGACGGACGACTGGGGACCAAAGTGGTAGTAAGCCACCTAAATTACTCTGACTCTAACGTTGCCCTAAACTCGCCCTCAACTGCGTCAGAAGTGAAACATCAAGGTGGATGTAAAAGAATATCGATAAATACTGACAACATTAATGACCAAACTTACCCATTAGAGGACCTCTTCGTTCTCATTTTCCTCTTCATTGGGAACTATCATTCACGCTGTTTAACGTGTTAAAACAAAAGCAATTTCGGCCATGACACAATTCTGCCTAATTTTGAGAATAATAAGAACGCCAATGATTATTTGCAAAGATATCATCTAGATAACGGTTTAATTAAAAATGAAGAATTCACGGATAAGAGGTATCAGTTTCAAAACACGTAACTCTGAATACTGAGAAGGATCAAGGATTTCTTATCTTCCTCAAATTCAACTACGACAGCTCATCGACTCTTTTTTTCAAATTACAAAATCTGTCGTTAAATGCACCATCTAAATTTTGTACGAATGTTGTAAAATTTTTATATAAAACAATAAACTAAAAATATAATACCGAGTCATTTTGTTCGCCTTACGTAAATTTCAGTTTTACTACAGAAACCACTTAAGAGAACCGTTTGAATTACGATTTAATCTAAATACTTTTTTGCGCCCGAGTCAATAAAGCTCTGGTCGATGAATTGCACGCCCTAAATTAGATTACGTCGGCCCTTTTCCGGTGCCGGATAATCGTTGCCTATCGGCCGATCATTACTATCGAAATGATCGACGTCTTTATGGGAAAACCGCAGAAAATTACGGCGACCTTTGAACGCCGTTTAAGAAGAATTTCAGATCCGCGTGACTCACGATCGTACGGCAAATTCGCGTTGCAAAAAGTCAACTTCCTCTTCTCGGTCCGTTTCTCGCGGATTCCGCTAACTGTTTTATTTAAGCGCGAATTTTTTTGTCAGTCAATGTTTTATTGCGTTAATTGCCGTGGCTTGTTGTACAAATTTTATTGTAATATTTGGAAAACTGTTGCGCAACACGCGATACTAATTAGATAATTGTTTTGGTATGTTTCAGGTCAGTATCAAATAGACGTAAACTGCGAGTGATTATCGGGTCCTGTTTCGGCAGTACGGTGGTAAAGTTGAACACAACTCGTACCATTTTATGGTCGTCTTTAATAGACATCCAGACTGGGCCCTTAATGTATCGCGGGACTCGAAAGTTTTTTTCAATAGTCTTGGCTGCAAGTTGGTTAAAAAAAAACTTAGAAACTATGAAGTAATTACAGTGCAATTTACTACAAACTGATTTTAACTATTGTATTCCGTATTTTTGTGGTCTTTTAAATTGTTACATTAGAACTTATTTTAAAATTATTACGAAAAAATGTACGTAAAAATTGCTTTAAGTTATACAATGGATATAGTACACGTTTCAATGGCAAGTTAAAAGTTTTTATTTTCTCGTTCAATGGAAATTGTCCTGTACTCAATAAACTGAATGAGAACTATACAAATAATAAGTTTAGTTGTATTAAGTAGACTTTAAATTTAAATACGTATATTGATTGCGTGTTAATCTTTAAACTTTATAGGAGTTATGTAACGTGTTTATATGAATTACAAATTAAAACTTTTTCGGTAGATTTCAATATAATTTATTATACGTCAACACGGAAAGAAGTTTTAGTTGAATTAAAATATTTTTAACAAAAAAACACATGTATAAACATATATTTATTTATATGTTTATACTTTTATAATTTTGTCATTTGCGAGAAAATTCTGCTATCTGACATTAATGAACTGGATAAAGCATATTAATCTGATCGAGAGGAACTATAATTAATAAAAATAATGAAAAATCGATACATGTTAGGGTATTCTTATAAATATTTTATACGATTTATACGATACTTTGATGCATTTTTAATAACTCGCTTATAATATTATATTATATATTTTTATACGTTTTATTAATTAAGTGTTTTATTTATAACTTCGCAAACAACACGCGTGTTAGTATAGTAAAAATAAATCTTATATCTTTAAATTTTCACTGCACTCCTTTCTTCTCCAAATAGCATTATCCACGTACATTTTTCTCCATTTATATGTATTAACATAACAATCTTTATTGGTAATATAATTTTCTCATAAAACTTTCTAATATTCACGTACATCATTTTAACATTAAAGTGGTCCAGCCATTACTATTGAATTGATATATTAAAGGTTTATTGATTATTATGAGAATGCGGTTTCGTTTTAGATCTATGCATCAATTAAAATGGCCGTTAATTTTCGTGTATATAATACGATATCGATTCGAATGCGCAATATATCCATGCAAATTCTAATGTTATTTAAATAATGTTCGGAGATAACATATAACAACTTTTATTATAACGCTTGTATTGAATTTTCATAAAAGTAATTCACTTTAGACGTTGCAAAATATGCTTCTCATCGTGTATAAATAAATTCACGGGAAAACTAACTGCGAGCCTTGCCGTAAATAACTTATTATTATAAAATAATGAACCGCGCAATAATATACATTTTAATATACAGTACTCAGAGAAATTTTTTAACCATACAGTTATTCAGACATAAGAAGCGGTTTGATCGAAACCTGGTACTATTGCAGAATTTATGAAAAGAAAAATTCAGTGTAATTTAGATTTGCTTCATACTACGCACAATGACGGACGCAGTCGAGATACGTTACTTTTTGTTTCTTTTATTTTTTTGAAAAGTTCGTCACGTTGTGAAATAAATCCCCGCAGTCCTGATTTTGATTATTATATGTATGCCTGTAAACACAAATTTTCATAGCAGTACCTAATTAATTACAATTTATTTTCTTCGTTGAATATTCGTTATTATACGTGAAATTAAATGTACATTTTTCGCTATTCTCAAACAGGATATGAGAATAAACAAGCGGTCTTTACCACTTGTTCGAGTAAAATCAATTATGTAGTTCGTTCACGAAACAGCGTTTCAGCTGATATAATGTGTTAAGCAACATTGACCATGTTGTTTAGTCAGATTGACGGCCCAATAACAGTTTTCTCACATTTACGAGCAGAAAAATTCTCCTTGAAAAATCAATACTCTTATTCTTAATTTTATTCGTTATTATTTATCTATATTGTTTATACTATGTTAACTATAAAATATTTATTTTCGCACTACCACACTGAGAGAAATAAATGACGAAAAATTACTATCTATATCATTAATTCGGAACCATAACAGAAAAAGCATAATATTTACTATTTTTAAAAGTAATATGTTATGATAAAGGAGTATTTTTCTATGTAAAAAACTTACTGTTTCCTTTTAAAGACAGTATATATTATTCTTTTTCTCTTATGATTCCAAATTTAGGATATAAATAGTAACTTTTCGTCATTTATTTCTATCTCAATTATATTAATAATAAAAAAAAATCGTAGTTACGAAAAAGAACTGATTTATATATATATATATATATATATATATATATATATATTTATTTATTTATATATATATATATATATATATATATATACATCAGTTTGTCTCAAGATTCAAATAATGTTTTATATATTTCAGATAATTAATGTGTTTAAAGTATCTAACAGTATCCCGCAAAATTGTATGCATATATAAAGATAACGTGAAATAAAAAGCATCTTAAAGAGAAAAGAATGATTCTGATCTGCGCGAGAGGATTATGAATAAACAGAACAGCGCGCTAAGGGGTCTAATAACAATAATTGTGAATGCGCTGGAAACGCACGCTGTGTCCTGCTGAACAACCGGAGCTAGTCGCCTTCGTCGACCCATTAACCTACTTTAAGGTGCAGGGCTCGTCCTGCACCGAAACTTACACGACACACCGCTGTGCGGCAATTTAATAAAGGATTTGTGTCCGTACGGCTTCGAGAATGTCTGTGATATCATAGCGAGATTGAAATTTGGTTTACTTTATTGATTCAAAATTTTATCTGAAATTGCATTTCAACAAGTAATCAATATTGCATATACACATATATATAATCTGGGTCGATAACGTTTTGGAGATATAATGTATAAAATAAAGTTACGTGTGCACGTGAACATATTTATACCTTATATATAATTATAACTATATTGCGAATTCAGTGATACCATATCAAATATTTAGAACATTATTGTATCTTTCCAGTCATTTTTCTTATACAAAGCACTACAATTTAATTCAAAAGCGATTGTTAAAATTGAAGATATAAAGTTTATTCGCTGGCAAGAAGTTGGGATTAAAATTGCCGAATTATATAACTGTTTGCATATATATATATATAAATATATGTATAAGTGTGTGTACGTTCTATTTATGTAGACACTAAAACACTTGGTCTTGTGTACACTAATTTAACCTTTAAATAATTAAAATGCACCTATATGTTTGCCGTATTAACGTTTATGGTAACAGCAATTAAGCTTCTGAATTATTAAATATAGTTCCTAAACTTGAACCATTTATACATAATAAGGAATAATCATGACGAAAAAGGAACCTTAACCTTGATCTTAGCTCCTAACGTAATGTCGCGTTGAATTTCACGCTGCAAATGTGACGGCTGGTTTGTGAGCACGATCAGAGAATTGGTCACCTTTAAGCATATATTATATCCTTTCCAAACTTAGTTCAAAGACACGTTTCAATGTCGTTTTTAATAGACAAATACGTGCAGCGTGTTTTTTGTGAATGCCAAAATCGGCCTTTCAGTTTAATTTGCTTCGTATATAAATAGGTCACTTGTAATAATGTCAATGAAATTATGATATTTATTGATTTTTTTTAATTACAACATTTCTATTAATATTTTTTATTTGAATGTATATTAAATAATTAAATATGATTGATTACAATTTTTTATAACAAATTTGCAATTGAACTTATTATAGGAATAAAAAATTAACAGTAATATACCAATGTCTCATGAAAATGACAGATAAATAATAGAACGTATTAAACAAAACATCAATAATGCAATACATATAAAACTAACAAAACGAAAAGCGTTATTAATATTTATTTTCTATTTTAATATTTACATTTTTCATTTTACTGAAACGCCATTTTTCATAAAATGATTATAAATAATATATAGTTTCATAACATTAATAACACGTGTTTTTACAATAATACATGTACGGATATACAAAATAATTCATGCCGTTATCTAGATCGCAACATCGCGGTCATAACTAAATTATATATGAACAAAATTTTCATAATTCAAAGCTTAAGCTTAATCATCCGAGGACAAAATTCTTCTGAATACATCTCCGCATTTACAAACGCAATACCGTAAAACTCAAAAATAATAATCACCCGATATTTCAGCGAAAAACACGCGAAGCTATAATTTAATTTGCCGGATAAAGCATGCGCGTCGCCAATGTACTTCCTTTTAACCCGCGTAAATGAAAGAGAAAGAGAGAGAAAAAAAATAGGCAAACGAAAATTACGTTCCATCGTATAAAAGCTGCATAATTTGGCAGAAAATCAAGCCCGAATTAACGCTTTTGATTAAAACGAAGCGACGCAAATAAAGCGTAATTGGAAAACAAAGCGCGACTGCAGCGGTGCCTGAAAAGTGCATCCTAAATTGGCCCGGATACTCGAGGATGAAAGTAAGTGAGTGCTCGTTTAAAACATGCAAACATAGCGAGCGCGGGTCGCGGCGCGCGACGCACTGTCCGGCGCGGCTACGAACGGTATTTGTGAAAGCCTTTGCCGCGCGGGTTTGTATTATATGCAGAAATGTGTAATGTCTTTGCGCGAGATAAGCGGCTGGGAAGCGAGCGATGAGAAAATCCGCGGATAGACGTAGACGCGCGGATAAAAACAATCCTTCGGACGAACGACGTTTCGGACTTCGCGGTTGGCTTGCTATCGAGAACGTGGGCATTGTTCGAGTCCGGCGCTTATGGTCCTGCGGTATCAGTGTGAGGAATTATATGTCTTGTCACCGATTCTTTTTTTTTTTCCTGTATTTTTTCTTGTTCGACCGACGTAGGCTTCCCACACGAGGAAAAGTTCTTTGTACAGCTGTCGGGGACGAATCAAATTTGGAACGTCCTTCGGCTGATGGTACTTAATGATTTGAGAAAATGGAAAGTAGCGGCAAGAGGGCGCGGTTGGGGGTGGATCGACGTTTGGGGTAAACACCGAATTCGAAGTTTTTATCTCAAAAGACGGACGGCAGGGCTCTAATGGAAACTTTGTGCTATTTATAAACCCGGCGAAGTCGGAGGGAAGTTTAAGAGAACGAGTGAAATGAGCTTAATTAATAAAATAAATATCCGAGATTTATGGTTCGTGATGGATATTGGCGATAACGTATTGGTCGTGTACGTACGTGTATATATGTATATGTATAAATATACACGTTCGTCGGGGTCGTCGCTGTCACGAAATTTGAGACGCAGAATTGGGTGCGTCTGCGCGCCGTGATCCGTTCCGTCGTATTTATCACCGAACTGCAATAACAATTGCATCGACGCGGAATAAAAAACGTGCACCGTTGGCAACAGTGGCGAGCATCTGTTGCCACACGTTTTCGTGCGATATGTCAAACTTACACCCACGTAAGTGGTAACCGTGGAATCGGAAACACTTGCTGCCTTAATTGAACCATGATTCATTTAATTGGCAATGCGCGCGTGATAATACATATATATATATTCGCTGCGTCTGCACGTGGTGATTGGCCTAATGAAGAAGCCGCGATCTGAGCGTATGCATTAAGTCATCAAAAAGCAGAATTATAAGCAACGCGACTTCTTGTCTGCGCATTTCCTTTCTTTAGTCCAAAAACATATTACGATTACGATGCTGCGTAGATATTTCAATTGCCATTAGAACCAATTGCACCGGTGGTCGTATCGAACGTGTATCGCCGACTAATAATAATGCTGAATGGTTCAATACGTATATAGATGTATAATTCAATTGGAATAAACGTTGTTTATCGGGCGTTAAAGTATGTTTCAATGAAAAAATCACAGTCAAAATTGGTCAGCTTTTTATCATCCATTTATTTCTTATTAATTATTCAGACGATGATGTTGTCGATTGTCTATATAAATAAAAGTATAAATTGCTATATCTTTGTAATTTTGGATTCAGAATAATAAATTCATTTGAACTGCGGTAAATGATTAATCGTACATGCAATGTAGTAGTAACGATAATAATAATTGTATATTATTATTATTATTATTTTTGTGATTATTTGTATTATATAATGATAATAAATAGATATTTTGGAGTATATGTATTCAAAAAATTATGAATTAAAGTTACGAAATGATAAGAGTATATATTGGTGACAATGAACAGTGGCCATGATGTCACTCGTATTAAATTACACGTGTATGCGCCTACATATACAAGCATGAACACTCTCACATGCATGCGGATACGGCAACAAAAGTTATTCCATATACTGAACATTATATTTCCTCTCCCCTTCGCGCACCATTTTTCCATGCAAAAACAAAAATCACCTGAATACGTATTTTCACTTTTGACTACAATAAAATGTATTCTCCCGCTATGGTAATAGCAAACGCAAAATGCGTTATTATTTAAAATGGCTTGCGCAGTCGGAATATTTAGATTTCTCTCATATATGTGACATTATTCATTCTGTCGAAAAGTTTGAAATGTGTTCTCGCTGGAAAATTAATAAGTGTTAAGAGCAGATATAAGTTCGATATGCAAATATTGTCGAAAACGCCGTTTTATTGTCGTCACAAACCAATTGTATAATTTAAGGGAAGCCGTTGAATCCGTGCGCGAATCGATTTTTTAATAGTGTTTTATTTAATTATTTTTTATATTAATAAAAATAAACGGTATCTCGAGTGTCATGTCGTAAATCTAGTATCAGAATATGGGTTTTTTTTTTTTTTTTTATTAATTAATTCTAAAAAAATGTATATTGTTGTTATTTATTGATTATAAAGAGAAATCCGTAATAGTGAACAATTACAGTTACTAACATTTTTTAATTGAAATGCGTAAACACAGTTTGTTAGAATAATTCATTTGATAATTATGGTTGGTATATTGCTGCAAAAGTTCGATCGTTAATATCAATATATATTCGTATATAATTATGCGCTATTATTTATTTCCGAACATTCATATATGTATTTATATAACATATAGTACCGATAATGTATATAACTGGCGTAATACGGAATCGTTGCAGAAGTGACATTTTCAATTCTGTAAATTAAAATGGACAGTATATATCGTACTTGTAGTAATACTATATACTAATACTTTTATAATAAATGTTTTAATGTATAGGAGCTATATTTTATTAAAATATTCGTATTTTACTTGACAGGTCATTATTTCATCAAGTAATTTTGTATACGTAATATGCTTGAAAAAACAGCTACGCTTTTATAATCACATAAGACGTCATATCTTCAAATTTCCTCATACATGGTTTTTCAGCGCAGTTATTTATTTTTTCCTATTTTCACAACATTAATCATAAAATATATTTTCGTTACACTCTAAAAACATCTGACGTCATAATCAATTCTCCAATCAATCACCGACGTATGTTATCGCGGTTCAGTATCAAACATTCTGTGACATTCGTTTGACTCTTCCATTTACAACTTCAATAATTTTGTGAATTTTGTCATTTTTGTATATACAGACTTATTTCGATCCAAAAATAGTTGACGTTTCTATTAAAATATATAAATGTATATTTATCTCTCTTAAAATTATGATGAAGAGTATAATTACATTTAATGCAGTAATGAAATACAAATAATCCACGGTTGGAATATGCTTTGAAGAAATAACAATTACTTCAGAATTAGTGTCATTGAAGGCATGTGAACTGCAGAAGTTGTGCGCAGGTGTTAAGAGTCTAAACATATTAAGTACGTCAATTCTTCATAATACTTTCATTAAAATTCTTACTTTCTCTAGAAGATTGAACAGTTTAGAAACAATAATCAGCGAATTCTGCAATATTTTACATTATTGTTTGTTTATACACTGAGAAAAATTTCCATTAAAAATTACTGTGCCAAAACAATAAATGTGCACGATGGGCATCAACATAAACAAAGTATTCCTAAATATTGTAAACATTGCATCGATTTCCCTATATGTTTT
>JABFQC010006248.1:0-10918 GCA_022817085.1 Psilanteris sp. ZL-2020 | reverse complement strand
AATTCAAAATATATTTGAAATATACTGTCGAGATATTGCAAATATGTTTTTACTTTTACTAGTGTATATACACAATAGTGGATATCTTTATAGGGTATATATATCAAACAACTTTGGTTTGGAATATATAATTAATTCACTAATAACAATTAATGAAGGTTTATTTAATGATATTTAAATGATAAATCAAATTTTGTTTAATATAAACATTATATTATACTTTAAATATCTTATATTTACGTATAATCACAAATATTACATTGGTATATTTTTATTTAATTTGTATTTAATACTCAAATATGTGCGATTACAAATTTAATAATATAAATTTCTGTTTTAGCAATATAGTTTTCTCAGTGTAGTAATAATGTTTTAAAGCATAACTACAATATTGTTTAATTGTCTTAGAAAATCACTCTAATAACCTTCCATAAAAAATTCAAATTTGTACCCAAGTAGAAATTTCTCAAGTAACTCGCGAGTTACTAGCAATTTTATATACAAATTCTCTTGTAACTCACGAGATACTAGACAAATTTCTACTAGGGTAAACCAATGTTCAAAAACATTACTGATTTTTAATACATTTTAAATTCATTGTCTCCGATTTTATTAACACGACGAAATGTTAATCTTGCGCGTGAAAATATTTACTCGTGGTACGAAAAATTATAATTCCCCGTGGAACTTAAAATTTTGGTTAAAAAAAAATAAGACTAAAAGTGTGTTAATCAAAGAAACTGGTTTCCTAAAGCCGCTACGAAACCGGTACTACGGGCAAATTTCATTTCCTCGGTGGAACAATATTCTGACGCAACAACGATGACAGTTCACACAGAGTGAATCAACGCGTTTCTAAGTCGCACAGTCACAATGAGTTCGTACACTCATTACTGTTTAATTCGTGATTGAAGACACGTTACAATTATGCATAGCGTTAGATACATTAAACTGATTATATTCCTTGGGATAATTTCAATTAAATAACCTTAGGAAAGGCATGCTTAAGACTCATCAATAATACATTTTCATGCAATTATATCGATCACGTATATTTATTATTTTGGCAAAGAAGTTCGGGAACAAATTTGATGACAAACGGATTATTTATATAAATGGGTGCAAATGGTTTCAAATCGCTGAAGTTAAGTAGAATATAACAAAGTTTAATATTAGAATAATGTAATTGCAATGCAAATTAAATAGTCTGATGTACGTATATCACATGACAAATGATATTACAAGTGCAAAGACAGTTCAAACTAAGTAAACACTTTACTAATGAAGCGTTAAATTAATTAAAAGTAACTAGATTTATGCTACACGCCGCATTTTTTACATAATTATGAAATGCAATTTTCGAATATATGCTAATAAAACTTTTGAATCATAGTACTTTAAATATATATACTCATAAAATCGTATCAGTTTATAACTTTGTTAACATAAAGAAATATGGTATGCTATAATTATATATGCGTAAATAATAGAAAATTATTTATAATATTGTAATAAAAATAAATAATATATAACTATCGACAACTTTAATATTATTAAAATAATACTTTAACAAACTGAACAAGAGGAAATTGTAATTCTTTATATAAAATGTATATACCTCTCTCTCTTCTGTTATCTGATTTCATAAAACTTTATCATAATAATTTTATTGTTGGATTTACTTTTCTGTTTCCCTAATATAATATAAATTTAATATTGTTTTATTGTGCTATGAAGTAACAATATGAAGCTTAACGTTTTAGAAATGAATTAAAATGTATAAATTAGGTTTACCATAAGGCATTATTCTTTTTAATATATATCTCTGCAAAACAAAATTACAAATATTTTTTTTAATATTAGTGATAAATTGTATTAAAATAATTAAGAATGCGATACTTATTAGCTATTCACTATAATATCGAAATACTCTTTATTACATTTCCTTAAGTTTGCCTAATGAGCCTTTTAAGGACAAGCGGCCATCTTGTTTTCCATTTACACAATATTAAATATTTTACGGATAGTATTATTAAAGAAAGAAGCTTTTAAACAATGACCCACAAAATACGATGCTGTGATTCTCGTACATGAGTTTTGTTAGATTTTTTAAGGGGGGGGGGTTTAATCCCCCGCATTAACGTTCAGAAGGTGACTGAAAGCCACTCTACCACTCAAAAAAATAATTTTTCAATTGGCACCCAAATGTGGTTTTTCCTTAAAGGCTGCGGACGGTATATCTAATGATACATATATATGTATATATATGACAAATAGTGGATAATGGGTCTTTGCAACTTGGCAACATAGTAAAATGTCCCGATAAGCACCAGTGTATATACGAAGTGGTGCTTAATGGGACGGACCAGGAAAACACGGTGCTGGGGCCCCCTAGGACCCTCGCGTTTTGGGTTTGGCTAGATTTTTAAGGGTGGGGGGGTTGGGGGGGCGTAGCCCCCCCACATTCCCTTGTGAGGGTGTCCGAAGGCCGCCCGATGCGCTCAACCATATTTTCTACGAAAAAACAATTTTGCACACCCGTAGTTATGGAGCCCGAAAGTGGGGGGTCCCATTAAGCACCGGCTTACATGATTATATATATATATATATATATATATATATATATCAATATCAATATCAATATATGTATTCATTATTTGTCTCAATTTCCACTCGGAAAAAAGAAAAATTATAAAAATTATTCATAAAATATCAATTGTATGACAGAATTGTTGTATTATATATTTATTATAATATAAAAAAGTGTATTTTTAAACATATAGTATAAATATACAACGCTATTGTCACGTATTTAATATTTTGCGAGTAATTTTTGCATCTTTTCGTGTATTCAAACGTTAATATTTCTACAATAATATCAATCATAGTTTTACATATATGTATTAATGAATGGAATATAATTTTTTCTTGTAAAACAACTTTACAAAAATATAAAATATATATGCCAAATTTGACATTTTATTATGAAAATAAGAAGAAAACTATTTTTCAATGGATATTAGAATTTGATGATTACTATATATTTAACCTTTTATACGTTTTCCTAAAAGATAAAATTTATTAAACTTTTATTGAAGAAATATTCTTGATATTAAATGACATAAATTCTCGAAGAATTTATTAATATGTAATTGTAACTTATTGCAAGATGCGTCTAAATGTGAAAATAAAAGAACACGTTTTCCATTTCAATAAAACTTCTAATAATAAATTTCAATTTAGCGTGATCTAAAGTGTATAAATTTCCAATTCCGATTCTTGCCAAGAAAACTTTTTTCATCGCCGCTTCTTCGCGCGACAGAAGTGACAAGGCAAAAAGAGAAAACAAATAAATAAATAAACGCGTCACAATCATAAATCACTCGTCAATATTATTTACATGCTTCTCACGCGTTGCATCCGCAATTCACCACCCAACGGATTATCACTCAATATTTCATTCCTCACACTATCTAAAACTATCAGTCCCAACCACACTCTAAAAAGTCGCGGCAATCTCCCTCCCCCCCGCGCCAACCTCTGGTTTTCGCAAACCAATCTGAAACTCTCGAGCAAACATTTATATATCACTCGGATCCTCGTCGGGTCATTTAATATCAGCAAACGATATTAGTGCAAGGGTTTGCATAAATCAAGCAACTCGGGATCCATAAATTTTCCAAAATTATCCATCGGCGTGAGTGGATGAGGCTGCGAATAGTCGACGGCGACGACGACTGGTTTTTCTTTCAGTTGGCAGACACACACTCTCCTTCTCTTTCTCTCATTCTTGGCTGGAGCGGCTGATCGTCCGTCTAATTGAAGGGCGCCCACCGGGGCCCGGGTAACGTGTTATTATCGGGTAGAACGAGCTCGAGAATGTAGCGGCTCGAGCGAGAATAGAGACGTTATACTCCTTTACCTGACGTATCGCTTGGCCCAACTGACCGTCTGCCTCTCTTCTCTTCGTCAGACTTAACAGAATACACATATATATAGGGTGTCCGGCTTAAGCACAAAAATCTTCCAAGAGTGGGTTCAATTTCATGAATAGAAAAAATCGACGTTCTGCAGACAATGTAGTTAAGATAAATAGGTAATGCATCCGACCGGTACTTGCCAAGGCTATATCTTATAAATTCATTCATGCAAATTAAACAAATGCTTAAACTATAGATATGCATATACTTATATAACTTTTTTTTAGATCGGACAAAGTTGTTTTCGGATCTTATATACAATAAGGGATCGAGTGCTTGATTAACCAAATCAGTTTTAACAAGATTTCAAAATTATGTTGTTCAAATAGATTACAGATAAATAAAACAATGACCTTTTTTTATGTTATATACAAATTTATAGACAGAGAAACATTACTGTTCATTACTTGTATATTTTTATATTTACCATGCTCCGTGAACATGCACTGCATACAAAAATAAATCTTTCAAATAATATTCATCGAATAGTTATTAATAACAATAATATTAAATTGCATATACATTTTAATAATCTTATATATACGTGATCTAATTCGCTTGTTTTATTGAAGAAATTGTATTAATAGCCCGCTTGCTGTCAAAACCAATATATTTCATCTCTTAAAAGATAAATGCAATTATTAATTTAAACTGTTATAATTCTGTCAATCTCACAGAATTATAAAATATAATCAATAACAACAAATTTTACATACTTAACCATACATTACCTGCTTAGAACTGATACAGACTAAGAAGAAAAATATATTATACGAATTATATAAATTTCACAATTCAGATCAATAATAGTATCGCTATAATTGGAACACTTATTTTGCAAATATACACAAAAATGTAATAATTTTAACTATTGTACATTGGTCATTGCATCGTGTTTAATTATATTTCTTATTAATGTTAAATTAAGAATATATTATTATTAAATATTTGTATGCATTTTAATTATTATTTTTATACAATATTAGTAATATAATTTTTTTGACAATATTGTTATTGTTAATATTATCAATAAAAAATATATAATAATTTTGGAAATTATTCCATTTTACAATAATTTATCTACTTAAGCATTTTATTGATCAAAACTAATTAGTTGGTTATTAGGGCAAGCAGTTCTACTAAATTTAAAGTTTCTGACAATTCGAATCACCTTGTATATTCAGATCCTCATTTTCACGATCCGTCTTACTCAGTTCGCGCGATACCGAGACAATTTCGCAACGCAGCCATTTCACGTGAGCCTGCCAATTTACAGCCATCTAATAGTTGGACTTGTACGCAAAACCACCTGTTCAAAATGAATTCGACAGCTGGAGACGTCATTTTTGAAACCGAAAACTATCTGTGCGAATCGTTTGTATGTTTAATAGGAGAAGGGTGCGTTAATTGGACTATTTTCGACCTTTTTGTATCTTTTCTTTTTTTTTGACTGACGCAGAAGAAAAAGGTTCTTGTTATTCTTCGAAGTTGACTACTTCGTTTGTACGTCGCCTGTAATTGGATAGATTGTTTAATTATATGGATTAGTCTTTGTTTAAGGGTGAAGTTCCGATCACAAGGCCTGAAATTAAATTATCACCAAGAAAATTGTTTGTCGAAGATTGCCAATCGAAAGTTGTTCGATTGCACACAATGAAGACTTTATATTAACAAATAATGTTTCAATCTTGCAAAGATTATCTATATTATGTACATAATAATGATAAGATAATTATATATAATTAATGAATAAATCTTGAATGCAATAATTGCATTATTTTCCGAAATGAAATTTGTATATAAATTGTATGTTAACGTATTAGATTAATGTAATGTCGCAAATAAATGCAAATACGTTAATACAATAATTTGTATTACTTTTATTACTTTTTCTTTCTATAGACATAAGAGAAATACGGATTATGAATAAAATACTCGTAACCATTTAAATATATGTTGACGTTCATATCGATGACTATTGCATTATATATTAACAATTCTTAATGAAAACGAATAATGCATTTTTAATAATTATTATCATTATACTGTAATTGTTATTATTAATCCGTAAAAGATGATTATTCCTGGCCAACAATAAAAACGCAAATTCCTTCTTCTCTTCCTATGTCATAATTTTAGCAATATCTTTGTTTAAAACTACCAGTAAGTTGTAAAGACTATGTTTTCCAATTGGCGATACTTGGAATTAGAAGTATTGTTTTATTTGGAATTTAGTCATGGTTCGATGAAGCAAAGCGTTAGTAAGTAACGGCTTGGTACACTTAAAGGTTCCGTGAGAAGCATCGAAATGTGTGCGAACAAGGAAGAGAAGAAGAAAAGTAAAACAGAAAAGTAGCAGAGGAGATAACTCGAAGGAAGAATCGGCGAAACGAAGAGCAAGGTTGCAATTTAAGTAATGTCCGGTAAATACCGGTCTCCCAGAAGCACTGATTAAAACTGCTCGGACTTTCACGAAGATGCGAAAGGACTTCGCAATAAATAGATAAGATCGATCGTGGGCGAGAAAGCTGCCGATTGTCGTCAGAACTATGAAAGGAGCTCCTTTTCTCATATAAAGAAATGCTATTTTGAAACGGATGTGCAATAATTTCTACAAATGGCGTTTTAAATATTTATTAACAAATCAATCAGTAATATTCATTTAATTCGACATTTATTGTACTTGTTCAAGTCTACACATTTTATATAGGAATGTATTACTGATTTTACGAGCATATCATTTAATTATTCTATTTATAAGCACTTTAATTCTCGATCGTAATTATTACATTGTAATGAATTTTATGCGGAATTTAATATGCGTCAATATCAAATTAAACCATTATTTTTATACAAGAAGAGTCGGGGTAACTTTCATTCACTTGATTTCAAAACAAAAGAAAAAAACCGAGTATAAATAAAATCGAGTATATTCTATACTATGTATTATACATTTCAATTATTAATTTTAGTTATAATTGACAAAAAATGATCTACGATATATATAGTCTACACTAAATAAAATCAGACGGATGTTATAAACTAATCTGTTAAATTATACTTTATAAAGGAATTTTAAATAATGAATTCATATTGTCAATGACCATTGGATATATATTTTATGTAATCTTAATCACCATGAAACTTATGAAATAATTTTAAATGAAGCTGGGAGATATAAATTTGTATAATATATAGTGATTAAAATAATAGCATGTATGAACATATTTTTAAACAACTCGTTAAAGTGAGTATTTCGATTAATAGTGTCAAAAATAATATTTTAGATTTATATAAATATGTAATAAATTTTACTATATATTTCAAACTAAATGTTTAACAAGTTTATTGAATAAATATAATCTGATATATACATAATAGTATATAATTAAATTATAAAACTCCGGCTACTAGATTAAATTTGTTAAATAAGCATGGTCATTTAAGTTGTTAGAACAGCAAATACATTATTCTCTTACGTATTATATTATTAGTTACATTTAATATATGTGTCATAGAGAAACTGGGACAGAGAAAATTCACAATTGGTTTGTACGATGATCACTTATCACCCTAACAGGAGTGTTGTCTCGCAGAAGCAACAATCATTTTTATTGCGCACGTGAAGGCGTGATGATTGTACTAAGGAGGAGGGGGCGTAACAAAGATGATACATTTTTTATCATTAAAATATTAAGCAATTGAAGAATGTTTTATTACACCATCAATAATTTATAAACCAATTTGAAATTGATATATTTGTTTAACACCTATATAAAATTGATCAATAATTTTCTTATTAAAAATAATTTTTTATTTCATTCAAGATTCAAATTATACTTTTATAAACATAAGTTTGAAATGTTAAGTAATTTAAAATTTTAAGTTTTTTTAAGAGTATATGTATAATATTGTGCATTATATTTTATACAAATTACGTATAAATCTATTAAATTAATTTATTCGAAAGAATTTTATGGGGCTTCAATAACTATAATATAAATTCATATAAAAATTTATTTTAAATTTCTTAACAAACTCCTTATTAAATAAGTATAGAAAAAAGTACCTGAGAAAATTTTCAGGTTCATAATATTTTTGTTTATAAATTCTATTAAATTCTGAAAAACACGTTTTAGTACATGCCTTATAAAGTATGTAGTACATTTTTACTATAATTTTTTTCTCCGTGTAAACAAATATAAACAAAAAATACAAAATTTTATGTTTTGGTATATTTCATATGTACACTGAGAAAACAAAGTTGTAAGGTGAACTATGTATATCGTTATTAGCCATAGCATGTTAGTTGTCAAATCTGAAAATTTTGAATATTAATCATCTCAACCGATAATATAACTATATTTAACTAGTTTGACCAATCAAAAGCATCAACATGTTGCAAAGTAACTTGTAAATTGCGTTTCATTTTCTCAGTGTACAATGGTTTGGCAAAATCGCTTATCCTGCGTAAGTAGAAATTTGCAAGAAAATGTATACGCCAAACTGGTATGTGACAAAAGGTAGAATCGAATGTGTTAAATAAAACACGATCGTCACTGGAAATGGCCCTCGGCGCGACGAAAACGTGAATCGGTTCCAATTAAGCCGTCAACGCTGCGCTAATTGCTTTGGCCAGGAACAAACGAGATCATCGTTTGCGCATTTTGTTCCAGGTACCTGCGGGTTAACTAGCGCGTTTGGAATGGCGTCGCTGATTTGATGCGAATTCCGTAGGACGACCGAATATTGATGCCGCAAATTACTACTCGCATTTATAGATTCACCGTTATGTGAAACCCAAGCCTTGTGAGTCGAAATCACCTACTACAGAGAGGTCAGCGGGACACTTTTGTGGCATCCATCCCAATTCAAATTATAGCTTCAGAACAACAATCAGTCGGAAACGTTAAAGGAATTGCCCGAAATAAACCCGAAAGTTCGATAATCAATATTAAAACTAGACTCATAGCTTCGATGTATGAGTGTTAAATTGTACACCATAGATATTATTTGGTGTAAAATTACAGTAGCTTCGGGTAGAACACATAAAGTGTTATTTTGTAACTTAGCTCGTTGAATCCTAGGAATATTTCGTTCTTAACCGCCTACCTTCTATATTAAATAGAATTGATACATCAAACATATTTAAGAATCCTTTCTGACAAAGAATTTTAAAAATAATAAAAATAATTCAATAGTACATACCAGCGATAATGATTCATGCAACATATATCTTAAATTTTTAATTTAAATTTAAAATTGAAAATTAAAAAATATTATTTACAAATTATTACAATTATATTTTAGTTGTAACTTCTACAGTTATAAATATAAAAAATAAAAAATTAAAAGTCTTGTTTCAAATTAATCAAAATAGTAAAATAATAATAATAATAATAATAAATTTAATCATAATATATACTGAATTTATATTTTGAACGGTATTTTGTATCGTGTATTTTAGTGTATTTTAATGTATCTGTTCAAAGTAAAATAAAAATGAAATTGGAAAATACTAACAAAGATTAGTTGTCATATTAGAAGAACAAATCTTTTTCATAAGAGATAGGTTGTTTCTTTTGTAAAGAACGTGAGAAATCTTGTTAACAGGCGTTTAAGGAAAACACGAACCCAGTGTTACTGATAAGTTGAGACGTTATAGTTTTAGAACGAAATGTCCATTTCTAATATTTACATACCTATATACTAATTTATTTATTTATTTTTAATTATATTTCACAAAACCTGTGAACATTGTTTAAATTAATTAAATTGATATTATTAATAAATACTAATATAATTTTCATATAAAATATTTTTTATTCGATAATATTGGTTCTATTTTAAAAAGGAAATAATTAAAATAATATATTAAAAATATAAATTTGTTTATTCCTTCAAAATCATTTTAATAATCAAAGAATTAGGTAAATTATGC
Source organism: Psilanteris sp. ZL-2020 (assembly GCA_022817085.1). Taxonomy (NCBI): domain Eukaryota; kingdom Metazoa; phylum Arthropoda; class Insecta; order Hymenoptera; family Scelionidae; genus Psilanteris; species Psilanteris sp. ZL-2020. Next base: position 997 of record JABFQC010006248.1, on the reverse strand, counting down.
AATCCATTTTTTAGTACACTGAAAAAAAGTTTTAATAACTGTTATGAAATATATTTTTGAATAGGCGCAACCACATATTTGATAATATTTATCACTTTGTGTATAATATGTAAATGGAAATAATAATTGTTATTACATATGAATTATATTTATCACATTTATTAATAGTTTATTACATGCGACATGAAAATAAAACTCCAAGCAATAAATATTTTCAAATATGTGGTTGCACCTATTCAAAAATATATTTCATAACAGTTATCAAATCTTTTTCTCAGTGTACAAATACAAATTAAAAAAAAGTCTATTACTTATTTGTATTAAACTGCTAAGAACCGAAAACTGTTCTAAGTAATAATTTAAAAGACATAGGTTTTATATGTAAAGTATAAAGTATAAGTTCACAATATATCTCAGAATATTAATATTATTATTTTTCGGTTATTTTTGAAAATTGTTTAGACCCAAAAGTTTTCGCAATAGTGCCATGAAGAGCACCTTATTAATAAAATAAATACAAAACGAAAGAAGAAGTACGCAAAGTATCTTTATTTTGCCAAACATCGTGGAAAAACGTCAATGACGGTCCAGATCTAGGAATAGTCCTTAAGTGTAATCGTAGTGCAAACTACTCGTAACTTTAATTTTCTTTTCATTTTTTCGTTTGTTCATAATATACGCGAATGCCCCATAATATTATGAAGCTATACATTGGCCGCTGATCGGTGTTCTAAACTCTTTCAATTATATATCTTTACAAATTCAATTCAAATATAATCCTATAGGTCCTTTATAAGTTAACAGCAAAATTATGATGGAATTCTAATATAAATTTTAATTTTTTGTGAATTTAATTAATGATTATAAATATGTGTATTCAAGATCTATGATAGATGCCGATGAAAATCAATTTCCCGTTTAGATTAAGGTCTACTTTAAGTGTCTGACCTCAACTACCCTGCGGCAGAATGAAAGTGTACACTAATCGATTGTGTTA
>JABFQC010006247.1:0-10919 GCA_022817085.1 Psilanteris sp. ZL-2020 | reverse complement strand
AAATAACTGTAAACATATACGTATTGTTATTCGAAGTATATTGCGTTTACTTGTTCCGTATTAACCATACATTATGTTTGCATTAAGTAAACGTTTACTAGTACTAACGATACATTTTTTTCCGTGTGGTACGCACCCTAAGTGAACGACTGAAAACTGTCTACGAAAAGGTGCCTTAATTTAAGACACCTGTCTTTACAGTGTGTTGCCTAATTTGGTGCCAAAGTGTGCCAAATATATATATATATATATTGCGTGACCTGATTCGCGAACCCCGACTTCTGACTCGCGTCTTGCAATCATAAGCGCGTAATTTTCAATCCCATACACGAGCGCTGATATAACTTCATTAAATTCGCGACTATTTTTATACCCACGACATCCGGTATTTTAATTCCCCGAGTGGCATTGTTTTCTGTATGGCTGACTTCGAAAGAATTTGAATGACTAAGAACCGAATGCTAATGTCTCGGTTGATTATTCCGACGTGGAATTCCTCGGGAATAGAATTTCGCTTTTTTGTGCCCGACTCTCGACGGATCTTTCGACGAGAAACGGGCAACAACGTCATACATTCCACTTCATTTCAAACTCGTTATTACGCCGATCGCAAGAACCAAACAAACGCCCAATTTCGATTCCAATTTCGATCCGCGTTATACGTTTATAATTGTAACTATAATATTAAGCCCTCGTCGGTGCAATTCTAACCGTACAATGTACATTAACGTCATTCGCGAGTCGATGCTGCGCTTTCGTTGCTGGTTTATGCGTTGGCGAAAAGTGAACTTAAATTATGCACTGAGAAAAATCAAACATGAAAAATTACTATTTATAATACGATCTTGGACTTTAAAGCGACAAATTATAAAATTTAGTCTTTTTAACCGAAAAATTTACGTTTTTTACATAGAAATTTACTGCTTTATCTGAAAATATTACTGCTAAACATAGTAAATTCCACGTTTTTTCGCTTAAAAGTCCAAGCTCGTATTATAAGTAGTAAATTTTCATATATAATTTTTCTCAGTGTGGCTATTATTTTTAAGTAAAAAAATGTATCAGAAGTTTCCAACGTTTATTTTTACACGAAAAAGTAAACAAACATGAATAATGTAATTTTATAATAGGAAAGGGGAGTTTTATTCTGGATTGATTTGCCTAAAATTACTACCAGAAAATCTGTTTTGATCTGTTGCAATCTGACTTATTTTTTAAATCAATTAAATAATTCATTTTTAAATGCTTATATAAATGTTAGAAACTTCTGATACATAATTTCATTGGGTAATTATGTATATATTTGCTGTAAAAATATCATTTTTGTATAATTTATTTAAAACTGCAATGAAAATAACAGTTTTTTTTTAGTTTTACGGTCGAAACGAGGAAATTTCATGTTTTTACTTAAACGTCGCTCAACTGACGTCATTTACAGCAATTTTTGAAGTTTCAGTTTTGCGATTGCAAAATTCAATAAACCTTCTCGATTTAAAAATAAATATCATGAATTCCGTCTTAATTCAAGACACTGGTGTTTTAAAAAAAATGCGCAAATATCTTACACATCTTGTTGTGATTCAGAAATGTCTTCTGCACTGAGAGAAATTTGATTGTAAAAAATTATTATGAATAATGGTAATTGAGCATTACGACTGAAAATTGATAATTTTTAACATGTTTTGTGTTAATTTTTAACATTTTTTGTGCAATTTTTTAACACTTTTTGTGTTATATGTAAGATTTTTAACATATTTTATCCAAAATTTTATCACAAAACATGTTAATAATTATCAATTTTCAGTCGTAATGCTCAATTACCATTATTCATGCTAATTTTTACTACCAAATTTCTCTCAGTGTGTAATAAAAAAGTAATAAAAACAATGTAAATAGTAAACTTTGTGTCTTAACGTATATCATGTTTCTTGATAGTGTAATGGGATTGTACATATAAACAAAATATTAAGGTAAAGCCGCTAAACAAGTCGACGATAGAAAAGTATGTTGTTTTTAAATATTACTTTATAGAAAACACAGGAAAAGTGTGTTATTATTCGATACTGTTTATATATATTTTGTCATTGAAACGTCCGGATTTAAGACTGTTAAGATTGGTTTGAATATTGGTAACATTGTATACAGTGCAATGCATACCGAGATAAATGTAACAGAGAATTTTAAATGCAACAGAAAAAGACAAGTCAGTCTTAGTTCTGGCAAAATGATTGTGTTCCGTATCTAACGTAAATTTTAAACCGCAAAAATAAGTGTCATAAGAATGTCTTAGCGATTGTCTTAACACTAGTGTCTTAAACAAAAATTAAAACTGTTTTAAAAAGATGCACTAGTGTATTACACTACTGAAACAAGCGTCTTAAATTAAATATTTTTATAGAAAATACATAAATGGTAAATTACCCTATCAGCGAATAATAATATAATATTTAATATGCATAGAATATTCTAGGTACATTATAATATTCCTAGAACATTCTACGAATATTAAATAATATTATGCGCTGATAGGGTATGATAAGATACATTTATAACGATGATTTTTACAATGCAAGACGTATGTTACTTTCAATTTTGCTGTGAAAATCTCTATTTTCCTGAATCTCTGAAATTCCTGAAATTTACAGTAAACATTGATGCTTGTTTGTAAATATATATCGATAAATTCAGGAATTGCTAACTGATATTTTGTTTCGTCGATGAGTTTCTGTTTTCAATAATATTTATGAAACTTTACTCATTTTTACTGAAATTTCTTTTTGCGTATAAAACATATATATCCCTAGTAATTTGAATAAAATATATGAACCATATATTTTCAACATATCATTCATATATGACTCATATTTATAGTATTATATTATAGTAATTTATTTTCGATATAATATTAATATATTACCATTATATTAATTTGAAAATATTACTTTATTATATAATCACTATATTAAGAATATATTGAAAATATATGGTTAATATATAATCAAATTACTAGGCATGTGTCTTATTTAAGGCTCGAAGTAACTTAACGAAGACGCCTAAGTGTCTTCTAATCAAATCCATAACATTAAGACATAGCTGGCGACTTAAGTAAGTCATATTTTGTCTTAAAAAAGTTACATTTACAAGACACCGTTTTCTAATAGTTTTACGGTTAAAAACAGTAAAATTCTCTACTGCGTCTCTTTCAAAATAAGTAAATCACGTGACCGTCAAAATGTGAAAGATTAAATCGTCAGCAATACAATTCTAAAACCCAATATTTCCCATCGCCAAATTCATACCGTAAATACGCGTTTACACTTCACTACCCTTATAAAATCCCCCAGGCAACGCACGCTGCAAAACGGTCAAAAATTAACGCCGATTTTCCAGCGGCGATCGGCCAACCCCAAGGTCAACCGGACGCCCGGCTCGGGATCAAAAGCGCCTCCATCAAAAGCCACAACCGAGCTTCGCGCATTTTTCGGGTCGCCGATTTCGCGGCCGCCGACGCCGATCCCGTCCGAAATCGGCCGGTCCCGGGGGCAACCCCGCGCGGACACCGAGAGTCGTTGCGGCCGCTTGGCATTACACGTTACACACGAAGCCGTTCGAGGATCGGCCCCCGCTGAAATGAAGCCATTTGTCGGGGAGCGCGCGGAATACGAGAACCGCAACCGGTCGGCGGGAAGTAACGACGAGAGCAAACGTCGAATATTAAGTGAAATGACGTAAGCGCGGATCATTAAAGGATGAAAACGAGACGAGCGCGTAAAACGCGATGCGGATGTACGTCTGTGCGAGTGCATGTATATATGTGTGTATATATACATATTCATTTATATCCGTGAGTCGCCGGACCTTTCGTAATAGGCAGACGCGCGGCAAAAGGGTTGCGGGCTGAGTGCTTATTACACATTCACGGTTCCCCGTGTGCGTTTGCACAAAACCGTGGGCGAACGCACGCAAGCGAACCCCACGACCTTCGTCGTGCACCGCCGTCGCGGCCTATCGCGAATGACTTAACAAAAAGATTGCGACTTTGTGCGCGCTGCGCGATTACGTCGAGCCGTTTTCAATTCCGTCGCTGCAGATGCCGCGCTGAATGCGGCCGACGGACGAGCGTGCCTCGGCTGCACGACTTTTCGCGTGGGATCCCCCCCCCCTTCCTTTCTCTCGGTTGCTTTGTTTTGGCGGCCCCCCTCCGCCTCTTTTACCCCGTTTTCCCCTTCCGCTTTTTCCCGTTTCTTTCGATCCCGCTTCCTTCCCGTTTTCGCGGTTTTCCTTTCTTCCTTTTTTTTTTTGCGCATCGATCGGTCCGCCGGACCACACGCAACATCCGCACAAAATCGAATCGACCGATCGCCGGAAACATATTTGCCGCGACTCCGGCGGTCCTTCCAATGCGCGATTGCGCATCAATTATTCAGCGCGGAACTTTTGGGCGAAATTTGTCGCGCTCGTCGATTCGCGGCAATTACTCATCGTCGCCGGTCCGATCGCAGGCCGACGCAGGTCGAGCGCGGTTTTATTAACGCGCGGAATGTTTGTCCGCGGATCGCGCCGTGGCGTTCGGGCGAATATATATCTTTGCCGTCGCGCCGATTCGGTCGACCGCGTGCTCGTTCGCAAACAGTCGGCGATTATTGTTCGCGAAAATGATTCCATTCGGGTCCGATTTGTTGTACGTCCTGCACGTCGCCGCGAGTTATTTGTCCGATGAATCCTCCCCTTTCGGAATACGTCGACTTTGTATTATACACGTGTGTGTCGAACGTTCCGCGGTTATCGGCCGAAGTTTACAAAATCGCAATGTCCTGCGCGGTGAAAAATATAATTGAAATCGGTGTATTTGCATTACAAAAGTGTCCTATTTTATGACATGTCTGATTTCATAATTTAAAGAAAAGATAAATTATACACGGAAAGTAACAATGTATTAAAAATTATTAGCAAAATATTATGCATCAGAAGTTTCCAACGTTTATTTTCACACGAAAACGTAAACAAATCCAAAACATTACTAAAAACTCAAAAAAAGTTATTTTCATTGCAATTTTAAATAAATTATAAAAAAAATGATATTTTTACAGCAAATATATATATAATTACCAAAAAAAAAACATGTATCAGAAGTTTCTAACATTTATTTTCAGACAAAAAGTAAATAAAGATGGAAAATTATGTAAGAATTTAAAAATGAATTATTTAATTGATTTAAAAAATAAGTCAGATTGCAACAGATCAAAACAGATTTTCTGGTAGTAATTTTAGGCAAATCAATCCAGAATAAAACTCGCCTTTCCTATTATAAAATTACATTATTCATGTTTGTTTACTTTTTCGTGTGAAAATAAACATTGGAAACTTCTGGTATATAAAATATTAAATGTGTAACAGTGGTGTTTTATTTTTAAATTATATATAAAAATTAATAAATATTACACAAGTCAAAATTTCCGTCAAAATTGCTATCATTTAAGTAAAAATTACTTACATTTAGTGCTGAAGTTTTATGTATTATTTACTTCTGTCACACGATTGATATTTTATGAGTAATTTTAATACGTGTTTTCTTTTCGCGTAAGTGTCTTATTATTAGATATTACACGCACAGAAATATTTTGTAGATACAAACAAATTTTGTCTCATTCAACTAAACAGTTTTGTTGTTATTTAACTAAACAAATAGTTTTGTTAGATCAACAAAATATGATTCAAATTCGATCATTTTGTCCTATTGATATTTTTTATTTGAATCACCACTCTAATTTTGTAAATGCGTATTACATTTTTTACCGTAAAAGTATACACATTTACAAAATATTTTATTAAACTCGTATAATTCACAAAAAAATTGACAAACTGCGATTAACAAAATAATTTCTTTAATTCAACTATACCGTTTCTGTGCGTGTACACTGCTATACAAAAAAGTTAGATTAGTTGTTATCTTACATATATAACTATTTTAAGATATTTTTAAGTATCTTATTTAGACTTATATGAGACAAATGTATGATATTTTTAGCAGTGTATTTTTGTCTTTTGCAGGAAAATGTCTTGATTTAAGACACTTGTTACAGTAGTAGTTTTGTCATAAAATAATTGAGACCCGAAATTGTAAATTTATCTCATACACTGAGAAAAGAAGTGTTTAACAATTTACTATATAATGTAGTAAAATTGGCAATAGACATAATAATATATTCAAGTTTATGTAGAAAATTTTAATATACAATGTAGTAATTTTTTTGTGTTTCACGTATCGTTGGCTTTTGATATAATATATAGTAAATTGTGAAATATTTGTTTTCTCAGTGTAAGCATAAGTGTAATATTTTCTTTCTGGTTTGTGCTACATTTTACCAAATAATTTGCAAGACAAATTTAAAGTTTGTTCCGTCCGAGACGATGAGTTGCGTTTATTTTTTAGCAACAAATTTCAATTACATTTCATCCGTGTTAATATTCGTACATAGAAAATAAATTTCATACTTTTCAGTTAATATAATTGTTCAATAAGAATTTCGTTATGGGATTTCGACAATTAATGCGCAAATAATGTTTTTTGAATTTGAATATACCGTAGACTAGTATTAAATAATTGCCGAAATAAATGTTCTAGCTTAAACGGCATTCTGTTATCGTGGCGAATGATCTCCGTTTCCGAACAGATAGCCCGGGAAGATTCTGTTAATCTACGGAATTAAATCGAAAATTGTTAAGTGTTTTTGTTTCGAAACACGAAATTAAACAGTTGATTGTTCTATTTTCGTGTTTCAAAAAGTAATACATTACATATAACATTTATTATTATTATAATTATTATTATTTTACTATCACACAAGCAACAAATGAGTTATATTCCAAACTATGAAAAAGATAATTTCTACACTGAGTAAAATTATATATGAAAATTTACTACTTATAATACGAGCTTGGACTTTTAAGGCAAAAATCGTAGAATTTACTATATTTAGCAGTAATATTTTCAGATAAAGCAGTAAATTTCTACGTAAAAAACGTAAATTTTTCTGTTAAAAAGATTAAATTTTATGATTTATTGCTTAAAAGTCCAAGATCGTTCAAAATTCTAAAAGCAGGACATCTACTTTTTGGGCCCCTAGGTACGGCCCTGAATAAAATATGTTTGTAGAAAATATGGCGGTGCACATCGGACGGTCTTCGGTCACCCTCACAAAGGGATGCGGGGGGCTTCGCCCCCCACCCTCATGTAAAAAACTACCCAAACAATAATATTATTTAAATAGTACACAAAATGGCGTCCTGTCCTCGAACCTGCCGTTAGTCAAATTTATACCATTTTATTTATGATTACGAGTCTGGTAAAAATACATATATATATAGGTATAAAATTAGACAGTTTCCATTCCATATTCTGACATTAACAGATAATCTGGTAAATTGTACCACGTTTTTTTTCTCACTAACTACACTGAGAAAAATTAAACGTTGAAAATTGCTGTTTATAATACTAATTTGGAAACATTAAAGTAAAAACCCAAAAATTACTGTTTTTCCTTGTAAAAATACAGTTTTTCATACAAAATTTTCCTTCTATTTTGTATTATAATGCTATTATAAACAGTAATTTTTAGGATTTTGCTTTAATGTCGCCAAATTAGTGTTATAAACAGCAATTTTCTAAGTTTAATTTTTCTGAGTGTAGTGGTATATACTTATATAACTTATTTTCAGTGAGTTTTTACTGATTAAAATTTTACAATCAGATATATGGATATATATAAACAACGTTACGCAATCCATATATACACTGAGAAAAATTAAACGTCGAAAATTGCTGTTTATAATACTAATTTGAAGACATTAAAGTAAAAACCCAAAAATTACTGTTTTTTCTTGTAAAAATACAGTTTTTCATTATAAATTTTCGTTCTATTTTTTATTATAATGCTATTATAAACAGTAATTTTTAGGATTTTTTTTAATGTCGCCAAATTAGTGTTATAAACAGCAATTTTCTACGTTTAATTTTTCTGAGTGTAACAAAAAAAAAACGTGAATCCAATCGAAATCCCACGATTCTAACAACATCGCATTGTGCCCGATTAAAGACAGAGTGGCGCAGTCTTTTCCCCTAATTTTTGAACCGGCCGCGTCCAGTCGAAGGTCCTGGACATTTCCCGGTCAATGAAATATTCAAACGAGACGCCCTCCGAGTCCAATCGCCGCGACCCACAAATTCGTTCGACGTTTCATTCAAACAGCGAGACGCGAACTGCGAGCGGCATTTAATGTCTACTTAAGAGATTGATCGCGCGTCGATATCGAAAGGGGATCGAGACGAAATGGCACCGCGGCGATTAACTTTGGTGAACGCCGCCGCGGACGCGGCAAAAAGAATCCTTAAAACGAACCAATCACCGAAAAAATAACTACAGGAAAAAAAACCAAAAAAACCAAAAACGCCGCAAATTGATTCAATCGTCATGTCGGCCGAACAACCGCCCGGTAATTACATAAACACATACAATTTCGTGCGGCAAATTAAATATAATTCATTGTTTTCAATTACGCGGCGCATTCGGGCGGGCGCGTTTGCGGCCCCAATTTCGCGAGCGTTTAGCCCGGCCCGTCGTCGGCGCGTAATTGCAAAAACCATTTCAGTCGTCCGCGCGGCGCGGATCCGCGTTTGCGGGCAGATCGATGCCGCGTACGTATCATGTGCATAAATATAAATCGCGTTCACGGCACCGGACAATTTGGATGGAATGCTGCGCCGGGGCGGACTCGGTTGGTTGCGCGCCGCGCGCGGCCCACCGTCGGTCTTTTGACTCGCGTGACGAGGGGGAACTGGTCGAGCGAGGCCGCAGTTTCGTGGGTCCGCACGCGATCCCGAAAGTCACCATCTGCCGGAACTAAGTGGAACCGGACGGCGAAACGGAGCGCGCCTTTAAAACACACCCGTACAGAACAATGACGTTCTATTGACATTCATTTAAGGTCTTTGTAGATACTTTGGGAGGTCAATAACACGTTCCGATGTCGTCCAAGAAACGTCTATTTAACGTCAATACTATAGCCGAATGTCAAGTAATGGTATCGTGCAAAGAACGTCCTTGATGACCGTTTAAAAAACGTTTATTAAACGTACTTAAGACATTGCGACATAAATGTACATTGAATTAACTTTACAAAAAAAATGTTCTTTTTCAATTATTCAGAATTTGACAGGAATCGAACTAGCAAACTTTAGCGTAGGAGATTACGGTCATAGCCGCACGGCCAATACGACTACATGGAATGTTATTTTCAAATGACAAGCGCATCTAATATAAAATAAAACTAATTGTATTGCGTGTTATTATAAAATATATTTTAAATAGAGTTATGAATATTTTTAATGATTTTAAGATCACTTGTGTACATTTGTTTCTCTAATAAAGCATCAGTTTTAATATATTATAACTCCATTTGTCACTTAGAAATAATACTTATACTTGTCATGCAGTCGCATTGGCCATGCGGCTATAAACTTGGAACTTCTACGTTAAAGTTTGCTAGTTCGATTCCCGTCAACTTCTGAATCATCGAAGATGTAAATTTTTTGCAAAGTTAATGCAATGTACATTTATGACGTAACGTCTTAAGTACGTTTAATAAACGTTTTGTAAACGTTCATCAAGGACCTTCTTTGCACGATAACATTACTTGACATTCGGCTATAGTATTGACGTTAAATAGACGTCTTTTGGACGATATAAGAACGTATTATTGACCTCCCAAAGTCCTTACAAATATCTATAATGAACGTCAATAGAACGTCATTGTTCTGTACGGGGGTTTAGCTAGACCCCCCCCCCTCTCCCCGTAGCAACACCACCGCGAAACCGCGTCGCGGAAAAATCGCACCGCCGAGTAGTTGCGCGCGATGGTTTTTGATGACCGGCGATTGTAGGTTTTTATGGTCGGATGAGATGGCCGCGCGGTCGATTAACTAGATCGACGGCCATCAGAGCGCGGCCGTTCAAATACGGGGGACGAGAAGCGCCGAGAGGCTTTAATTGAATTTGGCTTTAACGGCGGCGTTTCGCGGAACATTCTTGAACGCGTGAGGACCCGCGCGGGCGCTTTTGTTGGCGCGATCCGGGGCCCCTTACAAGCCGGCCGCGTGCAGTTTCGAGAAGCCAGTTGCCCGACGAGGATTGCTTTATTACTCGAGTGCTTTTATTGGGACGCGCTCGTTTCGGGCGCTGTTACGATGTGTAATCGTATATCGGGAGGGGGACGGGGAGGGTGGCGACTACGGAGGATTCCGATGGAATTTTATTTCACGGCGAATTCGAACAGATGTTGGTGCGGTGGGTTTTTTGATGACGGAAATCCATGGGATGGGAAGGGAAATGGCCCGAACGTGGACGGTCCTTTTGGGGGGACACCGGTGTCGCGCGCGAGGTCGGCGTGTTGTTGCGCGTTCAATTTTTAATACGGACTGTTTGACGTTCGTTATGGACGCACTGACGAGTTTCTTATGGAAATAATTAAATACCGTTCGATTCGGTAAATGCGCGCAGGGAAAACTAAAAGTTCTTGGTCAAACGAATGTAGCAATTTTGATAACAACATTTTTGATCCAAATGTCCTTTCAGTGTTCAATTTTGTCATCAAATGAAATAGAGTATAACACGATTATCGATAGAAAAGAAATCCAAAATAATACACTGAGAAAAAATTTATTTGTAATCAATTATTGTAAATGTGTATATATTGCGCAAAAAAGGAGAATTGTGATGTAACGTTACAAAATTACCTACACTGAGAAAATTAAGTATGAAAAATTACTATCCAAAATACTAATTTGGATTTATAAGCGACAAATCGTCGAATTTACTATTTTTATTAGTAATATTTTCAGATAAAGTAGTAAATTCTATACA
>JABFQC010006246.1:0-10919 GCA_022817085.1 Psilanteris sp. ZL-2020 | reverse complement strand
GAGAATGTAATTGGAGGAGGAGGTAAGGGAAAGCTGTATTTCATAGCAGAAAAGAGGAATAACAAGTCGGCAGATTTACGTCTATCTTCCAAGGAGTTAATATTACAGTTAACCATTGCCTGCGATAGGTCATGGTCATAGGCATCTATAATAAAGCCTTTTTACGAGAAAAATTTCGAATAAATTTCCGCTGGGTTCGTTCAATGACTCTAACCTTTCCGACGGTATGCGGTGACCAGATCACAGAGGCATATTGTGGCATATTTTGGAAATAACAAAATAATAATTAAACATAAATCATCAACATTTTCTTCACTAACTAAATGAACAAACTTACTTAAAATTAGCCCCCCATAGGAACAAATTAATACTATGTCCACGTTGTTGTTCCAGGGTAACGCTAAAAGTATTTATTTTGATAACCATATTGCTTTTTAAAATAACTTTTGTAAAAAGAAAAAAAAATTTTCATTCATTTTCATTAATGTGTATCGAGAAATCACTATTATTCTACTTATTTGGGTTTATTTTATTTTTACACTGAGAAAAAAGTTAATATAATTTTTATTATACTGTATTATAATTTGGGGACAAACGCTTTCATTTTAAAATTATTATAATACAGTATGATAAAATCTGCGCAGAAATACCTTAGCGATCATTATATGATTGCGCCGTAGTTTACTGCGCATAGTATTATTATACTGTATTAGAATAATTTCAAAATAAATGCATTTGTCCCCATATTATAATACAGTATAATAAAAATTATAGCAACTTTTTTCTTAGTGTATCGATTACAACACCATCTCTGAATTGAAATGCGTTAAGTCGTAGTGGGGGTACTTTTTTCTGAGGAATTCGAATCTGCGATAAAAAATGGGAGATCGCATTTAAGATAGTTAAAAAATATTTTTCGTTTTTCGATCTGATTTATTTTTCGAGATATTCAACCGCCCCAGAACTTTTTCCACACCCTATATAATATTTAGTATTAAAAAAGCATATATTTTACTACATTTTAATATTATATTTATAGGGGGCGCGGTAGCACCCTGTGGAGCCAAGGCCAAGTGGAAAACAATACTTTGAATTTCAATAGAATATCAAATGAAAATCGAAATAACCCGACTATAAGTATATATATATGAATAAATTTAAATTAAGTCATAGTTCCGTGAATATTTAGTTTATTTATAAATATTAATTATTAAAATAAGTTTGATCACGTCGTGATTTAATTTTGTATTAATATAATAAATCTAGCAAAATAATTAATTGAAGTTTTTTATCTAAGGAGTATGCATAGAATGTGTATAAAATCCGCATAAAATATACATAATTTTTTATAAATATATATGAAATATAATATAAATATATTCCATAAATATTTTATTTGCATGGACAAATATATCCTAGATATTTATGCAATATTTATACAATATTTTTTTATATATTGTATACATATTGTAACGTGCTGACCATTAGGGTTATAGAGAGGTAAATTAATATTCATATTTATATATATATATATATATTAACGTCATATATTTTTATAGATTTGCATAGTTTGGGCAGATAAAGATCTAACAGTTTTTTCTTTTACTCATTATTTGTATTGTATTCAACGACTTTTCTTTTTTACTATTTATTTGTATTATTTCATCGTAAATACCTCAAATAGCTTATATATTAAAAATTTCTATATTTTTTACGCATACCATATATATACTTCGACACTTTATAGTCCGCCTATTCTTGCATATATAGAATCTACATACAACAATTTATACAATATATATACAATTACAGATTACAATAATAAATATATAGTTTTCGTTGAGTGATATCGACTTCTTGAGTGGGTTGATGATGTAGTTGACATTGGTACTACTGATGTTGATATTAGCACTCGTTTTATTGTATTTTTCACACCAATTTATACCACCCAAAACTATTCGTAAACAGCGCTACAAGAAGGATATTGTGAAGTGTTTCCCATCCTTTCCCATCCTTTCTTCTATTAGCTCTTCTTCTTTACCGGACGTCACTAGTGAGTGCGATATGGAACTCCCATCGGTCTCTACAGCTAACACTGGTCAACGAATGGATACTGAACACATTCTCGCCTCCATTAATACAAAGCTGAACATTCTTCCAGTCATTCAAAGCGATATTTCCGCATTGGTTTCGGAAGTTTCTGTCCTGAAAACGGATGTGTCCGATCTCAAGAAATTGAGAGACACTTTTCATGACATAACTGAGAAACTCGACTTTCTCTTGCTTGAGCATGAGAGAAATAAACAGGCAAGACTCGCGAATGAGACCCGGATAATTGCTAATGCAAGTGATATTAGTGAGATAAAGACTATCCTACGCTCATATTCCGCTCCAGATCTTTCTACGTCGAAACCTGCTCGTCCAGATTGGGATAGGGAGCTGGCCATTACTGGGCTGAGCACCTCGTGTTTATCCAACCTACCTGATCTCTTGATCAGAATCGCAAATGCTGTGAATCTCAAATACCAAGATCACTTGATTGATGATGTCAGGCTTATCCCTGCGGTATCTGGGAAACCGAGAATTGTAATGCACAATTTCTAACTAAACGGTATAGGGAGGATTGGCTTACTGCAAAGAAAAATAAACGTGATCTGTTTCTAAATGAGATCTTTCCTGGGGAAATGCATAATCCAATCTACATTAATGAGAGATCAACCGCAGTGGAATGGAGATGTCTATTGCAGGGGAGATCTTATGCCAAGGATAATGATTTCCAGTTTATCAGGATGAAAAGGGGACAGGTATTCATCAGGAAGAATAGCAAATCGAAACCCCTCAAATATCCCCAAGATATTACAAGTACTCCCACTCCCAACTCTTTTCCACCTCCATCACTTCTCCCGCGATTGACGTTACGTCAATCTTCCCATGCATCTATTTACGCTCGACCTACTCCTGCTCTCACCCCTAATCCTACGTCTAACTCTGCTCCTTCTTCCTCACCCTCAGCTTCTACTTCCTCTTCTGCCGTATTTGCAACATCCATACCTTATTCTTCCAATCCCTCTTCACAATAGCCATTACCTCTACCCATTTCACACATTGCTTTGGACGCAACCGCATCTTTCCCCCTTAAGGTTTGCCATATTAATGCGCAATCCCTAAATAACGTGGCTCACCATGAGGAGTTGTGTACACTGGCAAACGCTTGGTCACCAAATCTGCTTGCTGTTTCAGAGACGTGGTTGAATGATACAGTACCTGACAACAAAATTGCCATTGAGGGATATGATATTCTCCGCTCAGACAGGTTTTTTCGTAGAGGAGGTGGTGTTTGCTTATACATTCACAAATCATTACATTCTTATAAACTACTGGTAACAGACACTGCTTCTCTTGAAACGTCGACTGAATTCATTCTGGTAAAGGTCCAACCAACACCATCTTTGTTCATTCTGGTAGGCGTTATTTATCGTCCCCCTCACTCCTCTCTGCCAACTCCCTTCGTCAAATCTTATGCTTCTATCGCCCATTCGTTTCAACATCTCATCATCCTCGGTGATTTCAATTGTAATTTACTAGTTCCTTCTACTGATTCTCGATTCATACGATCCTTTGTTTCTAAATACCATCTTTTTGTCGTCAACGACAATCTCCCTACTCACCATACTCCTCATTCACACTCCCTACTTGATCTATGTATAATCGACTCTCGATCTAATCTGTTACATTACTCCCAATCAGGGTATTCTTTCTCGTCCGGTCACGAGATCCTATTCTTAGAGTACAATCAACTTCTTCCTAAACCGAGAGTCCGTGAAATCTTCTCACGCAAATTATCCTTCTGCAAAAATGCCTCCGAGCTTTCATTCGTCCCGCAACGGCAGACAAAGGCGCGAGCCTACAGCACAACCGCATTACAAATAATTAATTATTTTTTGACGCCGGCAACAAAACCAACACTTTTTTTGATTTTTAATTTGGATTTGTTTTATGTTTTGATTATTAAACAATAATTTTTAGTAATTAATCAACTTTGCTTATTTCATGATTTGACATCTTTTTAAAGCATAGATTTTAAAAGCAATTTTGGGGTAAACGAGTACCACGCATCTTGGCTCGTCCAATTCTTACTTTTGCAAGGTAATTTTTTTGGTATTTCAGCATTAATATATTCATAAGTTTTGAGTTTATTGAATTTGCTTTATGTTTGTAATTTATTTTCATAATTTCGTATAACCTAGTTTTCATTGAATTTGTTATATATTTTCATTTTTTTAAATTTTTAATGTTACCGTACACAATTATATATACCTATAATATATATAATATTTTTATATTATATATAATATTATATAATACAATAATATATAATACACAATTAAATTTCCGTATTTAAATAAATTAAAATTGTTACTTTTATAAATTCATAATTTATAATTTATATAGTAATTATTTTAATTTCCCTATTATTTTAATTTTAATTTAATAATAAAATATATTTGATTAAATAATGCAATTTATGGACATTTCGATACATATTTGTCGTTTAGGAGCTTATTATCTTAAAATTTAGTTATTGTAATAAAAGAAAGTTATTCATATGCTTTAAAAATTAATATAAAACCGTTTATATTGATTTATATATTTATTATGATAAATTATTTCTATATACAATATGTATTTTTTCGGAACTAATGAAGGTGTCGATCATAAGGTTCACAGCGACAACGTAAACAGGTCTCTTAGATTGCAACGCCGCTCTGCAATTTTGGACAAGTAGCCGATCATAGCTTAACATTTGATATATTTACAGTTACATGGGGCTGAAGACTAGGAAGGAAATATCGAACTCGGGAAAAGAGTCTCGAGTAGCGGCCAACAATCTTTGGTCATGGCGGGCATTTTATCATTTTAAAAACCTTGGCTCGTCAGTCCGTTATCGCGAGACTTGCAAAAATAACTTTATTTGCGAAAGTAAAATTAAAATTGTTAGTACAAATGTTGGAATTGCCGTAGAGATAGAAATAGACAGTTTCCAAAATCCGCAAAAGTAGAAGTAACAGCTCCAACCTTAACAAATAATTTACGAAAAAATGATAATCAGTAGAAACAAAGGTCCAGATTTTTCCAAATATGGAAAAAAGGACCCTGAAAATATTATAGATCAAAGAAACATGCTTTCCAGTTTCAATTAATGGTTACAGTTCAAGACTATTTGTACAAATTTTAGGCTACAATATCAAAGCACTGCTGGATACAGCCTCACCGAGAACATTTGTACGTGATATAGTAAACGAAATTTTAGATAATGGTAAGATTATGAATGGTAAGAAATTGAATAATTTACATAATAATTCAATAGTAGTAGCGAACCTTGGCTCTATGGGTCATTTCAGCAACCCTTCATATCTATTTTAAATAAAATAAGAAACTACAAATTTTCTAATTGTAATTATTTATAAATTTAATGCAGCTTGATTATCTTTTTAAGGTAATGAAGGTATTTTTAGATGATAATGAATTGAGATATACAAATTGTAACGATTATTACTGATTTGCAATACTTACATTTTCAGTTTTTGGTATCTAATTATACAAGATCGTACTATTTGATCATGTGGTTTATGTAATACTTGATTCAAATTCATTGTTTTTATTGACAATTTAATATTTTTACTGAAAAAATTGCCTATAAATACACGCTGTAAAAGAAATCAGTCGTCTACGCTAAAATAAAAAATTTTGCATAATTTAAAAACTGCAATGAACTAAATAAAATAAATGAGAGCAGTCTATTCTTGGATGGGGTTTATATATATACAAGCTCTCTTTCTAAAATATTCTATATTGTATAGAATAAAAGAAAAAAACCGGGCAAATCGCAACAATATCCAGATTCTACATCGCCATTCTACATTGCCAAAAGGAACTTTATTAAATGCGTAAAATACACGCTCCTATATAATGTTGAGTTTTGATGTGCCTTAAGCAGTCTCATAAACATTTAATTTACTATTTAGTATTATTATAGTATTTTTGGTAAAGGCAATATGATTAACGCTTAAATATGTAATGTTTAATACGAAACCGTACATAATTTTCAAACGTAATTTTATACGTTATTTCACACGCTATCCTACACGGACAAATATATAAATTAAATATATAAAAAAATTATATCAATATATACATTTTATATGTGTTATAATATGCCCACACTCAAAATTGTATTCATATATGGAAATTGTGACATTCCTTTATAACCAATATACAATTTTATAAAATTAACAGAGTTGTAAAACACATTGAATAAAAAAAAAATAATAAAAAATAAATTTCAATGTGACCTTACCAACGTATCTTTTTGATATCACTTAAAAGAATGTCATTGGTAATAAAATTGCAAAAAATAAAACCGTGAGAACTTTTTTCTTTAAATATATACATGTTTTTATACTAAAATAGTAAACTCGAATTGATTTTATAGCTTTTAAATAATGTTATGTACATGGTAATGCCCTTATTTTAAAATGTAACCAACGCAATCTTCGTGTTGAAAACTGTATGAACTTTTAAAGATTAAAGAGCATTGACACATCCAGTCATAAAATTAATGAATTCAAACTCTAAAAAACACCGAAGCTGTTGCGCAACATACAACACGTCTTCCAAATAAAGACTTTCCCTCGAATTTGAAATTCAAAGCGCTTGGATGAAAAACGCTAAACTTCAATTTCGGCAAGTGAAAGGCCGAATCTGTAAATGTCACATCAACGAATTCTTAAGACTGTTACAAACTATCCTGATTGGTCAAATAAGCTCTCGTGAGAGAAGAATCTACAAATATAAATACGAAAATAACGCTGAAAGCTATCATCTTCTCTTTTCTTTTCCTGAGAATCCAGAGAATAGTACTTCTGTGAATCCTATCGGTAAGTTCTTGCCAAGTGTCTCCACCAACTTAAGTTCTTGCCGAGTGTCTCCACCGATTTGTGAGTTCTTGTTTGGTTTTGCTGATATCGTGCACCTGTGCCATTCCTGTTGCAGATTGCTGCGGTTTTGTCCGACCTGGTATTGCTGTCTCCTGCGTTGCGATCAAATTGCTCCAAATCGACTTTAAACTACTGTTGGCCTATTGTTGTAATCGTATTCTTTTTTGCACTCATTTAAAAGTAAGTCTTAATTTTAAAAACCTCACATATATTCATTTAAAATTCTCTCCATTTGAATATATTTCTAATTTGCCCTTTTTATTTTATTAATTCATAAAGGTTTAAAATAAAGGACCAGCTTATTCAAACAAAGTCCCAAAAGGACTGGTTTATTCAAGCAAAAATCTCGAATTTAAACCCGTCGAGTTAAAACATCCCTTTACATATACTTATTTTTATTTTCTCTTCTTGATAATTGATTTGCCTTTTTAATTCACTATGGTTTAAAATAAAAGACCAGCTTATTCGATCAAAGTCTCAAAAGGACCAGTTTATTCAAGCATAAGTCCCGAATTTAAACCTGTCGAATTAAAAATAGTAAACCCCTTTTTTTATGAAATTATCCCGTTTTATAGTGAACTCCGCCCCGATAGACTCTAGCAATTTTCCTGCCAAAGTCAGGAAGCAATTAAGAATATGCTTAGATCTTATTAAAAAGAGCGACCAACCAGGGAAGGAAGAAGAATTAAAAAATGTGTTAACCAGAGATGTTCCCCCCAAAAAATTAAAATTAAAACTGTACGATTTTTCAAAAAAGATCAAAATAGTTAGTAATCATGTTGAGAATACAGTTAATTTAATTCAAAATAAAATCACTCATGATAATAGTATTGTCAATATAAATAATGATAACAGGGTAACCAATATTATAAACGAGACTCGAAACCCTTTGAATCTTCCCCCGGAAGAATTAAAAGAATTTAATTAATATATATATAATCTTGACAGGATAAATATTTTATATAATAATTTTAAAAAATTTAAACAAAATAAAAAATATAAAAATAACCCGAAAAAACACCCTGATATTATTATTATAGATTAATATTTATAATTACATTAAAGAAAAAATTTGTCATTGTAACTTTAGTTTTAAGAATAATAAATTTATGTAAAATTATAGAAACCGTGAATAATTATTTCAAATGTTCCCTCAAAACTCAAAACTTTATAAAATGGTATAGATTTTTGTAATCAAAATCTAAAACCTTACCTTGTTTTATCGTAGGATATAACATATGTAAATTTATAAAATTGCCTACATAACATCTTGGGGCTTATTCAGACACCGAAATTGCAACCGCGGTCGCGGTTTTGTTACTAGTGGAAGTCGCGACTTTAGCTATTACTTCTAGTAACAAAATTGCGACCGCGGTTGCGGTTTCGGTGTCTGAATAAGCCCCCTTGCTGTTTTTATGTAAACGAATTTATAATTTATAAATGAATTATAAATAGGTTTATATATTTTACATAAATTAATCATATGGAAAAATATGTGTAAAAATATAAATTTTATATCCACAGTTATGGCGGACAATTTATAATTTTAAAAACCATCGCTCGGCGGCCCGGTACCGTGAGTTTTGGTAGATAAGAATATTTCCTATACATGCCCATGCTAGATAAAAATAAGGATACTCGAGTAGAATAAGTATGTAGCTTATCGTATAACTTTCGAGTTGCGTATGCAAAATACCTTAATCATCAATAGGTAAAAACTATTAAATGAAGCTGTTGAATTTGACATTAGTACTTCGTTCTAAAAGTATTAAACAAAGTAAGAAAAAGTTAATGTATTAACGACGTTTAAAACACACTTTAAAAGTAATAGAAAGTGAGGAAATATTATTAAAACATTTGATATAAATGTCATTAAAAATTGTTTATTTAAAATTCTCTGAATTACATTCATTCGCTTTTTCGATAACTTTTAAATTTGTATTTCTTACAAGTATAGGTGTCAAATTTAATTTAGTTACAAACATTAGGGTAATAATAAGATAATGACAAAAGAACTCAACAAATTAGTGACTAAAAAATAATATTTCAGAAATGATTCTTTGAAATTATTTCTTTTGAAATATAATCAGAATTTAATTTATGTGAAATGTAATAAAAATAAAAAATTACGTTCTATATGTAATTCTTCATTTATTTTGCATTGTTTCAGTTGTCATTTTCTTAACTTATTCTTCAGGACTAATATTATCATCTTAAATTTCTTCATTCTTTTTTCTTCAAAATTTTTCTTCACTGGTGCTGCAGCATACATTGCTTTCATCAACGTTTGTTTTCTTTTACTTTTATACTAGCTTTGTTTGATAAAAATCTGTTTAGAATTTTTTGTTTTAGCTCTCACCAATCGTATCTTATCGCTAGTGTAATCTTCGTTCATAACTGTTTCTAGCTTTCTTATAGGAATATCTATACACAAAAAAATATTATATATAAATATTAAAACTATAAAGTATTCTAATCAGCTTTTTTGTACACGATTAACCTACAATGTACATTGATACTTCCTTATTGTCCTAAGAAACATATATAAATCGTTGGCAGAAATTATTTATAAATAATTGCATAAAACTTACAGATAATGAACAATATTATAAAATATGATAATAAATATGTTGTCTCAGTATTTAAGATTGAAAACTGATTCACAACTTGTTTAATTCTTCGGTAGATTCTTTAATAATAATACACTCTAAATAATTAATAAATTGTTAACATTAATTTCATAATGTCTCTATTTTGTAATAATTTCAGAAGTTTTAGATTAAAAGAATCCTTAAAGTTCTTCAACAAACTATTGATATAATCAGAAATGCTTTGAAATAATTTAAAATAATTTCTAACTTGGAGTTTTTACTAATTTCAGTTGATAACTGACAACAGTTGCAATAATTTAATGCTCCAGCATACTGCAAAAAAATAGTAACACTGCATTGTGGGACATATAAATAAATATATATTTACCTATTTGAGAATAATCACCGCGATCAAAATGGTAAATACCACACAAAAAGTATAAAAAGTCGAAATTTGTCATTTAAAGTGTAACTACTGGCTGCAGTAATTTATTGCTCCAGCATACTGCAAAAAAATAGTAACAATGCATTGTTGGAAATATTGATAAATATGCAATAATATAAAACGTTCAATTTGTTTTTCCTTATTGAAAAATAAGTGTTGTCTCTTTAATTTCCCGGATTATATGCTCGCCGAGTTATTCCAAGGTTCGTTTTATTTTTGAGGAAAATAATTACTATTTTATATTTTTATAAAGTATAATATTTTATTATAAGATTTCTAATATATAAATTTGATATAAAATAAACGGATTATCAATTTTTCGGCTGATCTGTAACAAAAAAAATAATAAAGACTATTACTATATATATTATTTTAATACTGATTTTAGTTCGGTAGACGATTGACGGTACGTTATTCAAACAGATTTACAATATATTTTATTTCGGTCGCGTTATTACTTTACAAATTTGATATATTTTAGGTTTTTCGTCCTAATAACGGGGAACTATAATTTCGAATATTCGCGCCCGCCTATTTAATTCGAAATGTATAGTTTGTGTCGCCACGTGCTTTGCGCAGTTCGCGTTTGCGTTCTCGCGCACGCGCGTACACTGGGAATCCGACACACGGTTGCCCAGTGTGTCAGAACGAGATAAGCCGATGTATTCGGTTGGAAAGGAAAATAAGGATAGAATATGGTGTTGTTTTCTTAATCACCGATACATCTCTCTTGCGTCGAGACGTTGGAAAGAAAGATTCGGCCGGTTTCCCAGACCGGTGGTGGAAGAAGGATGCCGATATGCGCTAAGATCGGTCGATTATGCTGCATACGGTTTCCCGGTATCAGCTGAGCGCTTTCAGCGGCACACGTGCTTTCGTGTATTT
>JABFQC010006245.1:0-10922 GCA_022817085.1 Psilanteris sp. ZL-2020 | reverse complement strand
ACTAATATACTCTGCATGTACGACTTCGGAATCCACTAGATGGCTATACTATCGACATGCGCTGTATATAGATATATATGTAATCACAAATACAATAATAAATACATAAAATATTTAATAAGAATTATTTAAAATTATACACATAAATTATTACTAAAAATGGAGAATAATTAATTTGTTATTATAATGTTTATTATGTTTCATACTTAGATACGTAGGTGAACATAAACAGGTCCTATCGATAGATGCGCCATCGGGTGATTTCTGTCATTTAAAGGTTTCAACGTTATATACGCCTTGCATTATTATTTTCACGGGCCTGGTTGCAGTTGAATATAGAAATACATCTGCATGCTGCCAAGAATTTCCCGTTACTGGGAAGAATCAATCGAACTTTTTAACACCAAAGACTAGAGTACTGATCAAAAAAGGGAACGAAATAATATGCGACCAATTACTACCTACGATGTACAATTTAAAAACCGCTTGGATCAAATGGAGGCGGAAAAATTTGAGAAATGACATTCAACCCATCATTGATTCAACGTTTGACTACATTAACTTGCCATTATAATAGCTCAGGAAATATTGCCAACGGTGGAATATACTAAATTGAAAATCTCAAATTGCTACAAAATCATCTGTTTTCGGCAGAAAAACCAGCAATTATTAATGATCTGGCCAGAGACATGTTAGGCGTAAAATCATTGGATGGTAGAAAGATACCATTGTACAATATAATTGACATTCAATCTATTGAAGATATAGTCTCTAATGCATGGATGAAACTATAGAGTGGACTTGTCGGATTCGATACATTTAGTGCTGGGTTCATTGATTTGTATCTAATAGTAAGAATTGTGGAACTTATCGATACATTGGTGTACGGCTATGCCATACATAGCATTTATGGGTGGAGCCTTCACTTGTTTGGATTAAAAGGTTAATCACGTAAAACATACAATTTTGAATCTTTATTTAAAAAAAATCCTCAATATGTGTCAAAATTGTGAAAAGGGAACAGTTTTAAAGTATACTTATAATAAAAATATATCAATTACAAGAAATAGATACTGAAATAAATTTTACACATTCTGAATTGCATAGATTAAATTCACAGTTTACGCGTATTGCGCGCAAAAACGCAATGTCGCATTGTCAAATTTTAAAATGTTTAAAATTGGCAAACGAACGAGGAATAAGAGGAAGTATATATGAGGATGCTGGATTTTTATTGGCCTGAACCAGGTTACTCTTCGAAGCCTCGGTATCCTGAATCGCTTAGTTATTGGAAGGCGTTGGTCGTATTGAATAATATAAAGACGGACCTCCTTGGAGAAGGTAACAATGAAGGCAGTTTCTAATGAAGAAATTCAACCATTCCTTCAGAATCCTCCAACGGAGGAATAATTATAATATTATAAATCTTTACATTCAATGATTAATGTACTTTTCGCGTTAATAAATTAAATTCTTGCTCGTTGTAAATTCGAGTTTTAAAATTCATTTATCATCATAATGTAAATATGAAGCTAATTTTTCCAACGACGTATTTAAGAATCTAAAAGAGTCGATGAAACTAAACCGAATTTTCGTGTCTTTAATCTATTTAATAAAAGATAGGTATTTCTCCATATTGGTTGGTGTTACATTTAAATTACCTTCAAATGCATTACTAATGTCTTTAATGAAGAAATGAGCGTCATACTTCGACAAATTATGAAACACAATCGGAACATTAAAACTAAATTTATGATTTAAGTTACAGGTATAACGCGCCAGTCCTCGAAACTACCCCATTAAATGGCAATGATCGCGTACCTTTGTTTCATCCGCGCTGAATGGCATCTCGCAAATGTGGCAATTTTGCGTCTTGTGGAAATGTCTCCATTCATTGGGCGTTAAGTGCATCGGTTTTGGATCCCGTAAAATCTGACAAATAAATGTTTAAATTAAACATGTGTTGATACTGTTTTAAAGTGAATGAAAATAAATAATTACTTACATCATTAATTTGTTCTGCAATATTTTTCAATTCCTCCGCAAACCACTGTGCGCAGTCCGGGCCTCTGCGTGTTGTGTGTTGGGACAGCGATGCATCGTAGTTGCAGTGCAGATAATATACCATGCTATAAACTCGATGTTCTTGGTACGCTGATTTTGGTGCCGTGTTCGTGGTCACTTTTGCTAGAAGGCACTCTGTGTCGGCGTAAATAAAGAACGGCACTGGCAAAATTCTTGAATTTTAGAATGTTTTTACCTGGTTCTGGCACTGTGATCTTTGTTTTGTTGATCTTTTTAGTCTCTTTTGTGTAATTATAAATTATCAGAGTTATAGAAATAATCATACAAAATAATGCAAATATGTATTGCAAATATGTGTATCAGTTCGCTTTTTATTACATTGTTCTGCTTCTCAAATTTCGGGATATCCTGTAAAGCGACGGGAAATTTTATTCTATTGAATTTCAAATGATTTTTATAATCAGGATAAGATGAAATACGATCTGCGCTTTTATGTATATTACATAACGCTGACATTACGGCCCAGGCAAAACAATCATCGCCGAAACTTTTCACGTTTAGGACAGATGTTTTCGCTTTGACCCATGCTGGTAAATCGATCCACGAACCAGCTCGCAAAGGATTATATTTTGCGATTTTAATCAAAATATTTGTTAACGCGCTCAAATTCAAAATCTTCCATTTGCACTAAAATGCGTCCTATGACTCGATCTTCGGGACTGTATTGGGACAGCGGTTACCGTATAATTTAGTTGGTGACGTAATTCGAGCCATTTTATGCTACGATAATTTATGTCAAAGGTCCAAAAACGAAAGAATTTCTGGATAAATGTTTAGATCGCCATTATAATAAATTTATGCCTCGTTCATTGTCCGTCATTGAAGGGTTTGAATACGAGTACACCTACTACTATTGCAACAATAAATGATCCAGAATGATCTCGATGAATAAATTGTATTTTTAATGAAAAATGAATTATCCCAATTTTTTTATATAATACGTGGTTATACAATTTTTTATATCATAATGTAATACAGAAAACCTGCAATAACGGCCGAAATATGTATACATAACGTACCTTGTATACTCTCGATTTCCGTATATCTGGAGAAAACACTTGCCGTGATGCGCGACCATAATTTGGGAAAACACTTTGCCGCAGGGAGTTGAAATGTCAAACGTGAACGTCCGCATGTCCAAAACTAAGATATGCTGATATATACAAACCGATACCAGATAACAAACACTATCGGAAACTAATTACGTGCATAATTTCGGAAAACATTTCCCGGTCACCGTCTTACGGCAGATGGTCACCTTGACAAAAGTTTTTTTAGTAGTGATATTCAATGTCTATTTAAAGACGTCCCCCACCCCCCTCTATCGTGTTTAAATGAAACAAGGTATTATATATTTTCATTCGCATGTTTATTGTTACATATTAGCATACATAATATATGTAATAAACACGTTGCAATACTTTGCTATAGGGTGCTTCATTTATATACAGCATGCCTGCAAAGTCTAATCCTACGAATTATACCATTTAAGTGAGTGCTTTTCGCTTTAGAAACTGTTTACGTAAGACGATTATTAATTTATACTTCTACTCTTTCATATGACTTTTGACTTTAACATACAATGTATTTTTTTAATTAATAAGCTTTTTGATTAAATACACTTTTCCATGAAACGCAAACGCGGAACTTAATTCTTTTTAACATGGTGATCTAAATTTCAATAGTTGCAGAACTTTGTTTCTCCGTAACTGTTGAAATTGCGTTCAATGACACAAAATTCGATGTAAGAAATGAAATTCGTACATAACATTCACGTATATCTTCCTTCTATCATTACTACGCTTTGATAATAACTATTATTTAATACAATTGATTCCTAAAAGTATGCAGTTAAAATTATACAAAACCATTATAAAATTAATTTCTCATGGTGAATTATATTATAACAATTTGAAAAAGACGATAACGTTGTGATTAATCGATGATACGTTGTATTTTATTATTAACATCAGCGGTACCAAATTTTGTACATTTTTCTTTATCTTGCTTATTATAGCATTTACATATAATGTGTTGTACAATAGTACAATATTTGGTAACGTCGATTAATGTTCATATTATTATTATTATTGTTTAGAGTAATACAATTGTTCGTTGCGTCGTTATCGCTTGACGCCAAACGTTTAATATATAAACGGATATCAGCACTTTCAAACAATGATGCAAAAAGAATTATATTCCTGTAATGGTGAAAAGGTTTTCTTCTATTATCATTTTTACAAAAAGATAATGTTCCTATCTGGCATCAAATATTCAAGATTACTGTATATAGAACATAAAATCTTCTTTGCTGTCATTAAAAGACATTGTAAAAAGAAAATGTATACAACACGATTGCGAACATAACTACTGTCTAATCTCGTTTGTCTTTCACGCAATCAAATAAGAATAGCTTACGCAATGTTCTCTGCTACTGCATAAAAACACAATTCGCATAATTAATAAAATGCATAATCGAATGGTTAATAGAGTTTTCAATTAAATTTGGTACCAGTTTTGGCTTAACGAGTCTTATTTACCATTAAAATTATATCATACATTTTGTATGAGGTATAAGTACTAACGTTTTATTATGTTTGATGAAAGTATGTTAAGATATTCAATATTTATTTAAAATAACAAAATTAATTAACGAAATATGACATTTAAAGTTTGGGAATTAATACAATAAAAAAGAAGTTTTTATGAATATTACAATTTTGAAAGCACTGACATGAAAGTCAGCATCTTGGTATGTTTACCATCTCTCGTTATAGTAATTATTAGTTCAGTTATAATATACAATATTATTATTTTTGCATAATATTCTTGTTGACGTAAACTTTACAATTGCTTGTTCTTTAATATATAATCTTTAAACAAATATATTAATGTAAAAACATTACGAAATCAATTTGGCTGACTTAACAACAGGAATATAAATATCCACTCAAGAATAACATAAAGATTCATATCAGGCAGTATTATTTCTATTAAATTCATATATATATTAAATTGAAAAATGTAATATGTTTATAAACGGGGTTTTCTCCGAATTGGAATTTTCGAATTGGAATTATTATGAAGTAATAATATTAATTCAAAGTCAGCTGAATTATAAATATTAAATCAATGCATATATTATGTATAAATTGATTTATCCATAGTAAACATTGATACAAGGCATATGTTTAGTCATGATCAGTATACTATATGTAATATAAATATATTTTTATGCCGCATTTAGTATCAATAAAATATGACGCATTTAATGCTTATGAATTTTAATAAACAATTCTCATATGTTATAATTATCCCAAGTAAAAATTTGGCAATTTTTGTCCAGTTTTGTAAAGGCTCTAAACAGGCTGCAGTTAGGTGAACTAAGTAGGTTCAAACTTGCAAATATAGTTCCAGATGCGCTAAACAGAAAAAACTAAACAGTTTTACTGATTAAAATCTAGACTTTGCCATGGTTTGGCATTTTTCTTTCATTCGAATATTTGTTTTTTATCAATATTGTGTGTAAACCCTATATCCTATCCTATTTCCGCAATCCGATTCTGAGGTGACCTCGATTCGGATTTTCCTCGGCAGTTCGGCGACCGAAAAATATTTATAATAAAAAAAGTATATGAATATTATACTTTTTATCTTTTGATAATAATTTTATGCCATGTTTCTTATGAATAATAATCAAAATGCTATAAAAATTATTTTAATAGCATTTTATATAGATAAACTATTCAGTGCCTTTTTAAAAACAAGACAAAATTTTTGCTTGGGATATCAATATATCTTATGACAATATATAAAAATAATATATATATATATATAAATATATATCATGAACTGATTATAAATGACATATGTGTTATGATTATATAATTTATTCAATTTTAACTGGCATTAAATTATTTTTTTCAACGGCCCTAATTATTTCATTTCAACAGTGTGCCTCATCATGCTCACATAAATACTAAATGTTACACAGATGTTATATTACCTTATTATATTACAGTATATTTATATGGTATAGTTATGATAAGTTTAAATAATGTTTCTTACAATGGAAACATATAATAGCCATTATTTCGATATACTATGCCTTATCAAATGTTTTCCACAGTATTTCAATTAATACAATAATTTAATCATTGCAGCACTAACGAAATTATAATAATTCGAAACAGTTTACAATAATATATAATTATTTTGTCATATCTCATATGACAATCACAAATGGCTCAAACTTTTGACAAGACGTTGACAAGACATTTGTCCACATTCAATGGTTTACAAAATTTATTCATTATTCACACTAAAGTGAAACGCAAATGTACGAGCAAATACTGCCACTCACGAAAAAAAGACAGAAGAACGAAATAGTCGACTAATTATTCTGTTTTCTATTACAGATTCCGGCAAAAAATATTTTTGAATGAATTACGTCACTGTTTAACTTTCTAATACATTTATGTCGTACCAATCCATGACTCTTAATAGTTATTAAATAATTTGCCAGACGTCGCGTCACTGACATTCAGAAAGGAAATTTTGGAACTGGATTGCATTTTGTACATGTTCAACGTGAAATGGATATGTAATTTGATGCCATTAAATCGAGTTCGAAGCACAACAGTATTCACGCGACTTTTCTGAAACTGTTTAAAAAACTGACAATCGCATAGTTTCTGTCGAGATCCTCAACATAGACAATTCCACGGAATTTATTCTCACGAGTTTCTAGCTACAAAATATCAGTGATTATGCAACAATTTATACTTTTCTTTCAGCGCTGTAAAATCGATTCGAAACTGTCATTTGTTCTATTTTACTATCGTCGCTAACAGATCGCTGTTTGAAAATAATGACAATAATCCGTATATTGACAATTCTGTCAACGCTATGTATAACTTCTGTATTTCGCTATGTCTAAACTTCAGTTATGATGCTGATAACAACGATTATTTCCATACGATTTGTATTATTATAATTATTATATTATTATTTTAATTATTATATATTGTACCATATTATAAAGATAACATGTGACGAGCGCGCGTATATGCTGCCGCAATTATAACAAGATTTCAAACGAAATGAACCGTTCAGCGAACATTGAAATTGTCAACAAAACTTAATTTAGCGTTAAAGCAAATTTTACCCGAAAATGTCACTTAATATACTATATAGAAAATAAACAATGAACTGCAAGTTCTCTATAAAAATCAGTAATTGGAATACTTCCATAATAGTAAGTAGCATACACGGTGCCGGCCTGGTTATACGCATAGATTATATATTAACTCTGATAAGGATTGTGAATAACACTCGCGTCTACGAATACTGATCCTTCTCGTTTATATTCAGGTGCGTTTCATTAGCACGTTATAACAACAACTATGTCGTAGCTTTTTGAATAAGAAGTGTATATGCCTGACATGGGGAAATTTCGTTGTCCTACATATACACACATATGTGAATATTGTACTTGCGTTTGACTAAGGGTTATCGTTAATCGTAAAATGCAGGTCCTTTGAAAGAATTCAACTTTGTCGTGCGGCACGCGCGATAATCTTTGAATGTTGTTGGCGGGCAAAACATAAAATAATTAAAGCACATTACCGTTACGTTTAATCTAATGGATCACGACAGTTAAAATGATGCGAAGTTCTCAATATTTTAATACTCGTTGTACTAAAATACCTCTAATTTCAATGTGACTTTATATTGATAGGATTTGTTTGTATAACCGTGACTTTCGAAAAGATGTCTTTTCTTGCTCTTATTATACATTCGTTAATTTAATTATAATTAGATAACAGATACAGGTCAAGTCGAACTCGCGCCAAGACTTTACTTGTGAATATCATTGTTACACCATCTATCGTCCGATACTTAAACCGCCTCCATTCAGAGGACCGGCATCCATTGCCAGACGAAATTGCTTTGCCTTGCACGTCTATCTTTATCGGCCAGTTAGATTTACACAATACCTGCATTTAAATTTATTTATCATATACCTAAGTATTAACCCGTTTTTATGCTCACGTGCTTGGAGCTGAAAATACGTTAAACTTTACTCGATCGGCTTTCCGACGGCCGGCGATCGTTTTCACTCTAGCTTATTGCATTAAACAAAGACGCTCGGCTTTCGGAACGCCGCGCGATTTGTGGAATGATTGCGTCACAAAATCGTAAATCTTTACTGACTCAGTATGGAGTTATATATCTGTACAACTGAACAACACGTGATACTATGTAAACTATCGTTAACAGAACGCAAAAATAACCGTTAATTTCAAATCGCTTAGGCACATTTTCGTACGATATTTTTTTGACAGTTACGAGAATATTTGGAAGCTTCACATTGACTATCGACACTTACGATTTTAATATATTACATTTATTTAGGAGTAAATTCCTTACTAGTTGAACGGAAATATTGTCGCAAGCGAAATGACACCCGTGTACAACTGAAAGAGCCGAAAGTTTACTTAACTAAACATACCTGTACACCTTAATAGTACACAACCCTTTACGATTCACAACAATTACGATAACTACTACAGTTTTGCGGTTTAATTGCGGGTTATGATCACACTTGCGTTTTAATGCATATTGCTCGTGTGGTCGTGTGGGAATTCGTTAGTTACGAGTGGCTAGCACACTTTGAAATCAAGGAGACAATCTGGCATCTCTCGGAGCAGTTGCTCCAACGACAACCACAGCTACATTATAGTTTTTTCAATTGAAACCAACATATCTTAACCATAAAACAGCGCCAATTAATAGCACCATATGCATGCATACTCTGACGTGTAGTTGCAATCCTCCATGTCAACGTGCAGTTATGGAATTCATCTTGGATCTCGACGAAAAAATGACATCTATTGTGCAACGATCTATTGTTGTGCGTGCTTGATATTATGGGAATTTGTAATTTTAACTGTTGACAGGGAGGAGATATTTCACTATCAAAATAAGTCTAATAAATTTGTCTGATTGGCATATAATGTTTGAATTGAACATATCCCTCTGAGGAAGGTTTCATTCTCAGATTATTTACGATATACTGGGAATATTATGTGTACATACAATTTCCACATCTTTTAATATTCTGAAAATTAATTTTATGGTTAATGTGTATGTATTAAACACAAATATACACATAGTTATGAACATATTATGCAATAAAATTGAATTGATGAAGATTTGAAATTAAGTCTTTGTAGTCATCAACTAAGAAGGCTTTACCACTGAAATGATGAAGTAAAAATATGCTTAATGCAGCTATATTTATACTAGTATAAGATACATTTTTTTTCTATTCTACTTAGCTTTATAAATCTTTATAAAGTGCAATTAAATATACATATTTATCGATAACTCTGAACCTGAAACTGATAATCTCCGCTTATTGTAAATAGTGGACTTAACAATATCCTAGGTATATCGCAAATAATACAAAGAAATATCGCAAGGATAATTTTACAGATATCAGTATGCTATCAGGGTAACGATAATTTTATTTTCATGAGTATTATATTGCGGAGAAACAAATAACAAAAACAATACTCTTTTATTTTTTTATTATTACTTTTCTGCATTTAAATTTTGTTGATCAATTACATATAATTAAATTAAACTATTAGAACCAATTCAATACAATCAAAAGCCTGAATAACAATTTTGGCATTCAAAATAAGAGATGTTTATTAACCTTATTATTACAGAACTCGAAATAGCAAAGCTAGAGTTTGCTTTCACAACGCACGTGGTACATTTTTATAACTTCTAATTCTCTTTTTCATAACAATGATATCCCTACTTGATATGTTACTCTAAATCTGACACTGAGAGAAAAGATAAGTATTCACTAAGAATGGGCATACACAAAAAGAATATTTTATAGTTGCAAACTATTATTCAACATTATTATAATATCATTAACTACTGGTAAAATTGAGATCATACGAGATAATGCAAATGCAATCCAAATTCACGAATTAGATAATCACACGAGTTTTGGTCAAATCCATGTGGGGTTGTAGAAATAACCAAGACGATTATAGTAGACTTTAGCGTGATTTTGCAGAAATTGATATTGCTATACTAGTTGATACTGTCATCGATCAAATTGGAAATTAGATTTTCAATTACAATTATTTCCACCATCGGATCAATCTAATCTATGAAGTAGAATCGACAATTTCAAGATATCATACCAAAACCACTACTTAGTACAGGTTTTTTTTATCTGGTTAATATTATTATAGTTTTAATTAGAATCTTGTAAAAGTGATTCATTGAAATACGCCTTTTATCTATACGAGAAGAGGAGATTATACACAACCATCGAGACAAAGGTTTCAAACAATCAATTTAACAACAAGCTTTTTATTCGTTTCCTTTATTGCAAATCGCGCCTTGCATTAACTGTATAAACTCTAATATATTACTATACGTATAAAATTTGAATGCCTGGCTTTTCCCGCCAATACGTTTTAATGATTCAGAACGACAATCCAAACGTAATTATCTCATATTGTCCTTTCACTGCTGAGCAACTTTTGCATCAACGGTTATTACTCTGTCTGCCATTAGCCGACTTCAATTCACTCCATGAAGACCCATTTTTCATTCATAACCTGCATTTTGGAAAGAAGTTGAATATAAATATAAAGATCCCACGGTATATTAATGCCTGCACTGAGAGAAATAATGTATTAAATATTACAACGTATACGATGAATCCTATGATGGCAGTGTTATGCAGTGATAATTGCATAAAACGTTGTAATATGTATTGAAAACGTTTCAATAAATGCAAC